>JADGIX010000002.1:0-219163 GCA_027595885.1 Globomyces sp. JEL0801
TCATAATTTAATTGATCCACAAGAAAGTCAATGGCATAATCTTTACAACACATCATTATCACCAAAGAAATGGCCGGATTTATTAATCTCGTTGGGTTTGACAGGCCCACTTTTGATCTTCTACTCTCTAAATTTGAACTTAACTATCAGATAAAGTTTCTTTAAGACCAAACAAATTAAAGAAAACGTCAATGGTTTTAGGATTACTATTAACGTTTTATTGCGATACTGCTAGTCAAAAAACACTATGTATTCTCTTTGGTATACCTCCAGTAACTTTATCTAGACTCTTCTGAGAGAGATAGGAGTTTTAAGTTTGAGATTTACTGTCCAATTCATCCTTGGTATTTATGTTTGTCAGTCATGACAAAAAAAAATTGTCTAAAATTCTCCGATATTTGTGAAAATCTGTGTCATGTTTATGTCAAAATCATAAATCTGCGGAGACGTTTTCTGTGTCTTCGCAAATTTACGAGGGGTCATAAAAAAATTGAGGGGGTCTTAAATTTAATTTGTGACGGGTCTGAAAAAAGTAAAAAATCGACTTTTGAAAGTCACCCAATGAAGAACCAGTCCCAATACATCAATGCTTTTCATTAATCGACTTCTTCCAGCTTTTTTGGGTGATGTTAAAGGAAGATACTGTTTAAATTTCGAAAATAAAAGCATGAACGCATTATACGTTAAGCCAGTAGTGTTTTTAAAGGCAAGATTGACTTTTCGTTTCAAGATTTCTCTCCATGGTGATAAAAAAGGATGAACCAGTGAAGTCTCTCTTTAAGTAATGTCTTCTTCTTAAGGACATTCTCGTTTTGATAGAAGAATCCACAACTCATACAAAAGAAGTTTTCGAATATGATTCATTTTAGTTTATAAAAATATTCTATAACTTGTCTTGCCTTCAAAAACTGTAGAATAAGGCTGCGTTTGGTTGGCACTTTTTCACCCAAATTAGGGCAAAAAAAGTTCGATGTCTAGACCACAAAATATTTGATTTTGCCCAAAAAAAGACAACAAGTACACCCTCTAGTCATCCATCCAATGCCACCTGTACAAGTAGTTCAAATAAAGGACATCGCTCAGAGTTTTTTTAAATTTCAATGTCTAATGGAATTGAATCAACTTCGGCCAAATGGACACAAGAACGTATTGATATTCTAATACCATTATTGCATGAGCAATTTGCTAAAGGAAAAGGATCTGACACTGGTTTGAAAAAAGAAGCATGGGCCCATGTTGTCCCTACGTTCAATAATTTATCCAAAATCAACTATTCCAAACAACAACTACAAAGCCAGTATGCCAGTTTAAGTTTCCATCAGCTCCGTATAATACATATGACCAGTTAGAATAGAATTTCTAAAAGTGAGATAGTTTCGTCCAAATATAATATATGGAATAAGCACATTGATAACTGAAGTGAATGATTCATCTTCAGAGTCTGAATCATATTCATCTTCTAATTCTGACATTAATTCGTCTTCAAAGTCTGACATTTTGAAAAAATTTTAAGGTGTGAAACAAACACCTTTTTCACTGGAAAATGTCTTTTCCACTGGATTTCAAATTCCACTGGAATTTCATTTTCGCTGGATTGTTTTTTTTTTTTGAATTTTTATTTTGAGTGGCATACCAAACGCAGCTTTTTAATGAAGTCCCCAGTTCAAAATATATTTTTATTTCTTTTTATCAAAGAAAGTTTAAAAAACTGAAATTAGGAGATCTACTGGTTTGGTTCTTGGATATTGATATTACTTGTCTTACACAGCCAGTCCAAACGCGTTCGTGCTCAGTCTGGTATGTTTAAGGATGGCATCGTTACAAATTCGTACCGCATTGGTTTGGTATTACAATGGTCTCAAGCTGCAATTTAGGCGTGTTTTGGTTTAAAAGCGAACCAACTGATATTTTAATCAATTATGTAAAGAAAGAATATGAAGTATCGTAAATGTCGAACAATAATCCGATAGAGAAAATAACTAAAGTGATCTTTGCAACCCATATCGTAGAGATGAAACTTATCTTTTCTAGATCAATCAGTTACACAACCTGATTGGGAATCAATATTTAATGAACTTAACAGGTTATTTAAATCTTTCACGTTTAGAGATTCCAATCGACACCATACAATAAAACCTTTACTGTCAGACACTGCAAGGCCAAGGCTTTTATTACCAATATCCATACCTATAATATACTGTTCGTTGTAACTTGTTTCACTCTCATCATCACTAATTATGATAATAACCGATTTAAGTTCTCTTATGTGTGAGATGGTTCACACAACCATATTATTTTTCTCCAATTTTTAATTTTATTGCAGATAGTAAGTAAACAATACATATATCAAAGTTACTATATACAAAAATAGTGAAATACGTAAATGACTTTAGTAATGTATATTGCAACATTACCGGAGCTTGTTGGACACAATTCTAATCTGACAACAAAGTCTAATAGTGGTCCTCAACTTCATTTTTTTTTTCATTTATTTATTTCGGACAATAAATTGTTACACACATATGATTTCTATTTGTAGGTTGAGGCCCCTTTTTATTTCTTTATTTATTTTTTCTAATAGAAAATGCCCAAAATATCAAAAAGAGAAGAACTAATTTACAATCTGGAACAAGAAATAGAAAAAAGATTAGAGTATCAACATTATCGAAAAAGATGGAATATCAAACTTAAACACGAAGAAGACCATGACCATAGACTATTTCAATACTATATTTTACAAGTTTACCTTGCTCATTGGTTGATATTTTATATAACTTTAAAAGGGACTACACGTAAACTCTTTAAATTGTGTTCCTTATAGCTGCCATCCTCTTTTACTAAACCTTCAGTGGCTATATCTACATTGCTCGGATCTTGATAATCAATGGATATTCGATCTTTTCGTCTGTTATTGATACTTGTACTCTCAGTAGTTCGATTGGGAATCTTTGACTGTAACTCCAATAAAAAATCTGAGTCCACATATTTGATAAAGGAGACGATTCCCGTTCCATCGTTTTTAAAATACATCTTGGATACAGTGAATGTACAGCAAACTAGCATGAGTACAGTCAAATATGTTATAGAAAATATTGTAATAACCAAAGTCTTGTTAACCCATGTATAGTATTGGTAACCCACCCCATAGAACAATCCACGGACTTTAGGTGCTGATTCCATATATGCTTTGAAAAATGCTTCAATGAAAACACTCATCTCTTGGAAAATATCATCCGATGTGCCTCCATCACCCAACGTAGTATTCTTTAGTGAGGTTAGCAATGAGGCATCGCATTCTAATGCTTGAAGATTAGTTGCATCCGCTGTGCAAGATCCAATAAGATACTGTTGAATCAATACTTGTAAAACATTCAATGGGCTATATACCAGCTCTTCGCTGTAACTTGTAAAGTTGCTCCTATTGGTTGTACCTTGGTTGGATCTCTCAGTCCTAACAGAATATGAGTCGTTGATTAGACATGTCACTACATCAATAGATCTCTTACTTTTTCGACCTTCATCCAATGCTGTGCTTATATCGCGGCTTATTGTCCATTGGTGTGATGAATCGAAACTTGAATCAATTGTTCGAGACGCATTCGACTCCGAAAATGTTGTGATCATTGTACTATTGCTAGTACAGTTTAATTGATAGTCAGTTGCTATTAACACTTGGCCCACGCAGTACAAGTAATGACTGGGACAGTACAACATTTCCGATACTTGTAAAGAACCATGATCTTGTACATCGGACAAAGCGCGATAAATCAATTTAACTCCTGCGTTAGTCAATACTCCTTTTGAAGTAAGAAATTTTCTGGAACTTAAAAGAGAAGTATTTCTATACAGGAGTGACACACTAGAAGGATTACTTTCTACTTCCGACTTTATCAAATATTGAATGATGGATGATTCAGATGCGGAAAATGCTGCTAAACATATGATCAAAAAAGGTAGAATGAGAAACTTCAGTTTTCTCGTTTCTTTGACCTTTAGCATACTGAAAAGTATTTTTGCTGATGTGGTGATGGAAAGGTTTGCAGCATCAATTGAAGATATAGGGTAATTGCTAGTATAAACCATTACCCAAGCTACATGAGAAAGTGAATAGGTAGCACAGGAAACCAGTACAATCCGATTTACTGTACTAAAAATTGAAAGAATAGTAGAAAGACCAAGTGGAGAAGAATTTGATGAGATTGTGCCTAGTAGTCCCTCCTTATCGCCAACATCAGGAATCAATATGAAGCCGAAGATAAATAAACAAATTGAAACAGTTCCGTAAAGAAGTTCGATCTTATATGGGACGCATTTCATCAACTGAACAATTCGAGTGGAAAATTTAAATACTAACTTCCGATAACATATTGCTATAATAACTGCAATTCCAATTAATCCACATGCGATTAAAAAAATATAAATACCGCCTATACCCATATCCGGATTTACATATTCTAAGCCGGCACATATATCTGGATTCAGTTTCCCAAACTCAGTTGTATTTACACAATATCCGTCAGGTGGACAGATACTAAAGGTTATTAAGTCGCAGTTCTCTGGGAAGTCGGCGTCATAATAAATGCAAACACTGCTGGGGAAGAGACATCTACCAAGGGAGTTTGTTGGTAAGTCTTTTGGAAGATATCCTGTGAATTGATTACCACTAAAGTCACTGGTATTACTTGAAGGTTCTTACACTTCAATTAGTCATAAAACTTACATTCAGACAATTCGGAGACAATAGAGGGAATTGAACCACTGAGTTCGTTATCTTCAACATAACTAGCATTAGCGTATGGCATATCTCACAGATATTTCAACTTGGTGAGGTTTTGTAAACAACTCGGTAGACTCCCATTAAACGTGTTCTCACGAAGAAAAACTGCCTCCAAATCTTCTAGATTGCAAAGCGTATCTGGAAGGGTACCATAAAAGCTATTTTCGGATAGTTCCCTAAAAAATTATAGATCAAACTTGTACAAATGCTGTAATTTCTTAAATGAACCAATTTCATCTGGGATTTCGCCTTTGAATTGATTTGTTGATACTCCCCTAACGATTTTTAATATAATGTAATGCAATACAAGTGTCTCAATCCATACATTGATGAAATGGAGGAGAAGAGGTCACCCGAAAAATTATTGAAAGAGGCATCAAAATATGCCAAATTTTTTAGATTAGTTATTGTGGTAGGAAGGGTACCAGTCAACAAGTTCTTTTGAATTTTCCTATAAAATTAATGAGTATATGAATGGTTGCTACAAAATTAAAAGTACTTCATTCTCTTCTTCGATGGAAGGGAATGATCCTGATAAATAATTGTATGATAAATCCCTAATATCACATTGAAGTAAATTGTTTACAGTTTCTGTAGATATTGAAAGTTGAATATTTCACTTGGTATGTATCCACTGAAATGAAGATTTCCTAGATTCCTATCACTTTAAGAATTGAATAATTAAGTACATTTCTACAATTCGAGTTCCATTGCAAATGATTGTTGAATTGTCACAACAAGAAATGGAAGATGGATCCAACGCGATACCAGCTAATGTAGAAAATATCGATTGCTTGTAAGCGGTACAGTCGCCATCTTCGTCCATATTCAGTATTTAGATTAAACGCGAAAACCAGTTTAAAGAGTTGAGTTCAATAGGAACATATTGAAATTTAACAGCAGAAATTAAGACTTGTCTGATAAGTTAGAGTATCTACCAATTTGTAGTAACTTGTTGAAAATTGTACTCTTGACACCATATATTTCAACATACCTAACAAACTGTCAATAAAACGTTGAATTTAAACACAATCTTTAATCATGATTCAAATCATCATCATCCTTCTTTGCTACATTTTGGGTTGAAAAATAAGTTTTACATGTCTCCAAAGACCACAGACGTTGCTGGTAGGGATTGCTGTTGATATACTTATTGCAGGAGTCGCATTGGCTGTTTCTAGAATATTCCATCATTTAACATTTAAAGCTCCTGCTGTAGTCTATAAAACTCAAAATATTACCAAAATTAAATCAGTATTTGAAGATTCCAAAGACCAGATAAGGCAGACTGACCAACATTCAATTGAAATGCTACCATCCAAAATCCCATCAACGAGAATTGGCAGATTCTATGAATATACCAGTAATGCATTCAATTTAATGGTTAGCGTTAGGATTGGGGTTAGGAGCAGGAGCAATTGTTGGTCAAATGAAGAGAGCAGTAGGATTATCTGACAGCACCAAAAGTCCACTTATGACGAAAGAAAATATGGAATTGTTAGTGAACAAGCTATCTAAGATGAGAGGAGCTGCATTAAAATTAGGTCAGATGCTAAGCATCCAAGGTTTAAATGCTACAATATTGATAGTATAGATTTGAAAGATATTTCTCCTGAAATTCAAGTGGTTATGAAAAGAGTTCAGGTAATAACAGGATTTTTTAAATCTAGAATCGTGCAAATTATATGCCAAAGGGTCAACTAGAGGTTAAATATTGTTTATTAATGGTTAGTCAGTATTAAAATCGGAATGGGGGGTAGATTGGCAAGCAAAGTTTCAAAGCTTCACTTTTAAACCTATTGCAGCCGCATCAATAGGACAAGTTCACCAAGCAACATTTCTAGACGGTACGAACGTGGCCATAAAAATACAATATCCTGGTGTCGCCGACTCTATTGACTCGGATCTTGACAATTTAGTGTAAGGCTTTTTCACTAACGGAAGAATGTTACTCTCATTAGGTAAAAGCACACATTTTTAAGTTTATCATAGGCAACTTTCTGCCAAAAGGCCTCTATTTAGAGAATACCATAAACGCAGCTAGAAAGGAACTTCGGCAGGAGTGTGATTATTTGAGAGAAGCAAACAATATGGAGTCTTTTAAGCAGTTAATTGATATATCTGGTCTTAATCACCAATTTCACGTTCCAAAGGTGTACAAGGAACTCACAACGGCGAGAATATTGGTAACTGAATTTGTAAGTGGAGTCACGATTGACAATGCGATCAAATTACCCCAGCCCAAACGAAATGAAGTATGCAATTCAATTCTGACTTTATGCAGCTTGGTGAGCGATTACTAAATCTTTGCTTGTTGGAATTGTTCGAATTCAGATTGATGCAAACCGATCCGAATTGGTCTAACTTTCTTTATGACTCGAAAAATGACATTGTAACTTCAAAGTACCGATAATGATAGATTAATCTAATTGACTTTGGAGCAACAAGGCCGTTTGCAAAAGAGTTTACTGATCCCTATTTTAAATTGCTAAAGGCTGGTGCGGAAAAAAATCGGGAAAGGGCAATTGAATATTCAGTTCAGTTGGGATTCTTGACTGGATTCGAAAGTCAAGTAACAACACATTTCGTATTTACCATAGACAATGTTGAATGCTCATTGCAATTCTCTTTTTACATTAGCGCGTCCCTTTTCTGTCTCTGGAATTCCATTTGACTTTTCTCAATCTACCAAAATGTCAGAGGCAGTACGAAATGATATTCCAGTTATGTTGCGTGAACGTTTGAAACCACCCCCAGAAGAAACGTATTCATTGCATCGAAAACTCTCTGGCTGTTTCCTATTATGTGGAAAACTAGAGGCTAAGATTCGCTGTCGTGACATATTTAATGTTCATTACCAAAAATACAAGTTTGAATAATAAATTAAGAACACAATAAAACTTTTGCTTTATTATTCTTCCTCGCTCTGAACTATCTTGCCTAAACTGGTGTTGCTATTGGGAGATTTCTTTTGTAATATTGAACTCTTGGTGTTCATAATTCTATACTTATTACGAGAGAAACCATCAGATTGAAATTCAGACAGGCTAGCAGGATTGATGTACTTGAGCACTGTTATAATATCCGCACCCAATACTGGGAACCCCTTTATGGTCAAGTTTATTGATAGTCCAATCAAAATAATTGACACGGCATAAATTGAATACATTACCCCTAATACAAACGACTTTTTAGTCCAGGTATATGCTCGATATCCTACATCCTGGAAAGAACCATTAACTAATGGTGCATTTTCCATATATCGCTTGAAATATCTCTCGGTAATGTAACGCATTTCGGCCTCAATCGTCTTTACATCTCCTTCCGTACCTATTGTTGTGCCTTCCATATGCATCATCAACGATTTGTCACATTCTAATTCACTTTGAGCTTTGTTGGAAATACATGTTCCAATCAAATATTTGTTCATTGCTTCCTTAAATGCTTCAAATGGATCCCCAACGAGCTCTGTTATATTGTATGGAACATAAATGTTCGGTTCGGACACCTTTACTGTTCCGTTGACACTATTTTCTCTTCGAATTGTTATTGCATTTTGAATATAGCATGTCACTGTATCAATAGTATAGTTTCCAAATGAAAAAATAGACGCGATTTTACTGATCTGTCTTTCTATTTGCCAAGCGTTTGAATGGACGAAATATGAAGTTATATTCCTGAGATTACTTCTGTCTCCCCCCTGAAATGATTCAAACGATGTTGATGAATTGCATGAAATACTGTAATCTGTTGTAATCAATAGATCAGCTTCACAGTACAAAAATGCCGATGGACAAACAAACATATTGGCACCCTTCTTTGTATTTTTGTTTGTTAAATCAGATATTGCTGACAGCATGAGTGACTTTCCCAACGAAGTTACAGATTTGTTGCCAGTTACAAATTGCCTGGAGCTAATTAGTGATGTATTTCTATATTGATACGGATTGATGATTGGATCTGTAGCTATCTGATCTGTTTGTACATTCAATTGAATGATAGTACTCTCCGATAATTGAAAGATTGTCACTAATATAACAAAGAGCGGTACAAGATAGAATTCAAATTTCTTTTGAAGCGGACTGAGTAAACCAAAAAATATTCTCACTCCTGACACAATGTCATTATTCGCTGCATCTAGGGCTGTTAAAGGATATCCTCGATTTTGAATTAATGACCATGACAAATGAGATAATGAATATGTCGCTGCAGATCCTAAGACAATGCCATCTATAGTAGTAAAAATAGCGATAATTGTACTGACTTGCACTCCGCCAAGTCCTGCAGCAACATATCCACGAAAACCTTCCTTATTGCCAATATCAGGTATTATAATATATGAAGCAACTATCAAACAGCAGCACAATGTAGTTAATATAAACTCTTTCCGGCATACTGTTTTCAAAATAGATTTGAATGGAGTGGGAAAAAGCTACTCTGTTAGTGCATTCAAGACTTACAAACGCCAAAAAAAGTAGTAACAGTATCAGTCCAATTATTGCTAGAAAAATGATCAAGAAGAGCGGTAATAAGTTATACTCGGGAGTGTAAAACCCCGGCAAAACAACATCTTTTCCTTTTTGACAATATTTTGGATTATTTTTATAGAAATCGCTCTCATTAAAGCAAAAATCATCTCTGGCACATTGTTCAAATGTAACTAGTGAGCAGCCTAATGGAACATCTTCAGTGGATCTGATGCACAACGTAGATGGAAACGCGCATCCCCCAAAGCTTTGTGCAGAAAACCCATTAGGAATATATCCAGTTAATTCGTTTCCATTGAAGTCACTATAATAAGCTTTTGAAACAGTCATACCAGGTCATCAAACTAGTTAAGTTGGAAAAATTTGGGGGAATGGAACCAGTAAGTTTATTGTCGTGCATGAATCTAGATTGAGTAAACCAGAAATAGTACAGAATAGTAACCTTGGAAAGAAAAGAGTATGTATCGGGAATTGGCCCAGAGAAAGAGTTGTTGAAGAGAAATCTAGCTATTAAATCTTAATTGTTTACAGATAACTAAGACTGGGTAAATAACCAATAGATGGTGGAAGTGGACCGTTGAAAGAATTTCCGTTCAATGCCCTAACAGGTTGAATTCACTCTTTATTTCACTTACAATAATTCCAGTCCTGTCAATGTGCTAAATTTGTCTGGTACCGTTCCAGTCAATAGATTTGATCCAACTGAGCTAACTATTAGTAAGGCATCAATACAAAATCATCAACCAAGTCAAATTTTCAATGTCTGGTGAAATGGTTCCTGTGAGCGAGTTGAAGGAAATATCACTATATATTCAAGACTAAATTTGAATTACAAATAAGCCAAATTAGTTAGTTTCCAAAGATTTTGTGGAATCGGCCCTGAAAACGAGTTTAGAGACAGGTCGCTTATATTTAATGCAAGTAATACTTACAGCCAAGCCAATGAAGGGGCTAGATTGACTATTTCTTCGGATATATTCCCAGTGAACTTGTTTTCTCGAACTGTACTAAATGTGAGGTTGTGTGATGAATACAAAATCAGCAGTCCAGGAATGTGCCATAGAAAATCTGGCAATGTCCCCGAGAGTTGATTATTAGATAAGTCACTAACGTTAAACGTGCTTTTACATACAGCCATTTCATGAGGAACAGATTTTCAAAGCTACTAGGAATGCCTCCTGTTAGAAAATTGGACGATAAATCTCTAATGTTCAACTATAGAAATTTATACAATACGCTGAGACTGACCAGATTTCCAAGCGAATCTGGAATTGGACCGCTAAAGTTATTGGTAGAGAGTGCACTATTAGGTTGAAATACGTTAAAGAGATACCATTCTGAAAGTGACACTATATCGCCAAGAAAGTCGGGAATAGATCCACTCATTCGGTTCTTGTATACGTTTCTAACATATTAATTACCTATGGGCAAATACATTGAGTTCAGTATCCAATTTGATGCAATATTTGATGGGAAATTCCCCTCGAGATTGTTTTCTGAGAAATCTACAGATTCTAAGTCAGACAAATATATCAAATTCTCTGGAAATTTCCCATTTAAACCCAACTTTGACAATTTTCTAAAATTACTTATGGCAATAGCATTTACAGATGAGTAATTGTTCCAGAGAATCCACAAATAACCCGTACATCATCACAACAATCTATGTTTGGAGCATCGCTATTGAGTCCTTTTAATTCAGGATAGATGAGCTGGTCAAATATCTCACAATTAGTTTGTGCGGTAACCGCTATTAGTTGCAACGCTACTAGAACCCAATAGATCACCATAGTTCAAGAAATATTTTGTAGTTGTTTTTACAAACGCGTAAACAGAAGATTTCATCAACGAAAGCTGATAGCTTTATCGATATGGAGTTGGCCAGAAAGATAAGATGAAGGTATAAGAATAAAACCAGCAAACTTTATTTTAGTGCTAGATTTTTTGGGAAAATAGAGTTGATACAAATTACAAGTGATTTCCTTTCTCGATTCAATTGAGGAATATAATCGAGACTATTATTTTCTCGACTCAATTCAGTAATATTATCGAGACTATTAACATCTCGGAGAATAGCAGTTTAAATGCCACTGTGGCGTTGAGTTGGTTAAATGTTTAATTTTTTTTTAATGGACTTCAGTCACCGCTAAGAAAAATGTCTGCTTGTAAGAATTGAATTGATTTTAATATTCAGATGTCGCTCCTGCTAAGAAAGGTCAAGAAGAATTTGTTGAACCAACCATCCACCGTATCCGAATCACCTTAACTTCCCGTAATGTTAAGAACTTGGAAAAAGTCTGTTCCGATTTAATCCAACGTGCAAAGGACAAGAAATTGAAGGTCAAAGGACCAGTTCGTCTCCCAACTAAGCACTTGAAAATCGCTACCCGAAAGACCCCTAACGGTGAAGGTTCCAAGACTTGGGATACCTACCAAATGAACATCCACAAACGTTTAATCGATCTTTACTCTCCATCTGAAATCGTCAAGCAAATTACTTCCATTGCTATCGAAACTGGTGTGGAAGTTGAAGTTACCGTACAAAACGCTTAAACTCAAAAGTCACTGTTTTAATAAACCTATGATGATTTAAAACCAACTATCCTGAATATTATTTTACGTTTTTAGTGCAAAGTAGACCTTTAGCCTATGTAATTTTCTTGTTATTTCAACAAATTGAATAGCTATATCTATTGCTTCACTGATCAATTCTCTGAATATATTTCTTGGCGGATCATATAAAAGATCTCTATATCTTAATTGGGTTTGTTTTCAATTGAATTGATATGAATTTTTTCACTTTTTCAGTTTAGTTGATATTATGAGCAATCGGCCATTTACTGGACGATTCGATAGAAGAGCTCCATACGATAGGCAGAGAACTGAATCATTTGCTGAAGGAAGGGCAGATTTAGATGATGTAACCTAGTCGTTGTTTTAACCTCAGGGTCGATACCGTACTGATATCCCTGATTCAAAAGAGGTTGATTTCTTTGTAATATTTATAATATAATAGGCAAGGTTTAGAGATAGATATTCTGGTTCTCCTTTCCCCTCTACTCCAAACAGACCCAACTTTGATCAACGATATCCAGAACCTGATTGGCAACGTACTAGAGATCGTCATTGGCAGGGCCCTTCTAGGCAATATCCAAGACTTGAAGATCGTCCCCCTGTTAGGGAATTCTATAGACGAGAAGAAGTGTTTCGATCGTAATAATGTTTGTACTTTAAACACCAGGTATCCTCATCCACCAAGAGACTAT
This sequence comes from Globomyces sp. JEL0801, assembly GCA_027595885.1. Taxonomy (NCBI): domain Eukaryota; kingdom Fungi; phylum Chytridiomycota; class Chytridiomycetes; order Rhizophydiales; family Globomycetaceae; genus Globomyces; species Globomyces sp. JEL0801. The sequence goes on from JADGIX010000002.1 coordinate 12,531, forward strand.
AACTCTCATCGTATACCCAATCAGAGGGAATACTTTCACCCAAGAGCTCGGTCACCACCCCGTCGAGTGATGGACTCTTCTTGGACCCCTGATTTCCACAGAGACGTTAAACACCAACCGAGATCACTGATGTCTAATCTAAATTCAATGCATTCTAGTTCCCCAAGCTTGATGTCTTCCATGGAAAATCAGAAACAGAGGAGATTAATGTCTAATATGAAAGGTCAAAGTACTAATGTTCGTAACACATTTCTGCTCTCCAAACCGTCTGCTCTATCTGATAAAGAAAGAAATGAGAACATAGGAGAATCAAATGATGCTTATTCACCAAAACCGGTCATGAATAGCAAATCGTTATTGCAGTCCAAAAATGAAAACCTAGAACCAGAAATAGATGAGCAATCTTCTGATAGTGAAGATGATGATGATGACGGATTTAATCAAGATCAAATTGAAAAGCAGATTGATCATATAGACAACGAAATTACTAAACAGGAACGATTGCTGCAGTCAATTCAAAGAAAAATTGCTGAAGATAAAAACAATCTGTTAAATGATGGCCAATTAGAAGTAAAGATGGAAGATATTTCAACCAAAGAAACAAAACAAGTGCTAAAAGAATATATTTTAGAAGGTGTTGTTCAACCATACAGACCAAATCCAGTGGAGCCAACTTCTTTAGACAACCTTGTCCATGAAATATATGCAGCAAACAGGCAGCTTTGCAGACAGTACTCTATAATTAGTTGTGAAAGAAACGCAATTTTGTACAATTTAGGCAACCATACTTTAAACAGTCTACCTTCATGTAATCCAAACCTTATAGATGAAAACAATTCGATCAACCCAAAGCTACGTGCATATATTGTGTCATACTTACAAAATCGGAAACGTGATGGTAAATGTTCTTAATAGACTCATGATTTGTAGCTCTCCGTCATGAAAATCATTTAGTAAATGAATATCAATCAAAGTATAAAGTATGGAAACTCAAACTACAAGAAAAGGAAGAGAAGCTCGTGGATAAAAAAATTCAGAACATTACCCCCAGCCTAACACAACAACATTTTGCTGAGGAACGTCCAAGAATTACTCGGCGTAACCCTGGACTCCGTTCTGATTTCGTCAGAAGTGATGCAGAGTATCAGCAAACAATAGCCATGTTGGGTGTTGTCCCTGAAGATGAAAACCAGAAAATCCAGGATAGATGTGCTAAAGAGGTCGTTATGATCACTGATCCTATAAAACGCAAGGAGCTGTTTGTAAATACCAATAATCGTATCATCGACCCAGAAATGGACCTAGCAATATTTAACCAATCCACGATCAACTCCTGGTATGATCATGAACGCAGCATCTTTAAATCGAAGCTGTCACAGTTTGGAAAAGACTTTGGAAAAATTTCCTCGTTTGTAGAAAGAAAAACAGTGAAAGATTGTGTGGCCTTTTATTATCACAACCTCCATCAACTACGATTTAAATCACTTCTTCGTCGTAATAGGCTACCCGGTCGTGGCAGAAGAAGAAAAGAGAAAGTCGAGGTCGATTCAGATTGTTTCAAAATATACCACCTAGAATCTGATGAGGATGTGATATTCTTAAAAACCGCGTCCGTTGATTCTGAAGAAGATATAGAAATTGAAGATACACAGTTATCCCCTGGAGATGTTTCTCCGGGCTCGCCAGCCGTTTCAGTGGAAGAATCTGACATTATGTTCATTGCGGATGAGTGGAATCAAGGGGAACGGCTTTCAATTTTAGAAGCATTTGAAAAGTTTGGACATTCTTATGAGGAGATATCGTCCGCAGTCAAAACGAAAACTCCCCTTCAATGCAAGAACTATCTTCGAAACTATCATCGTCAACTGGATGCTGGGAATAGGGGAATTGAAATATTCTTCGAAAAAACAAAAGAAAATCTGGCTCGAGATGTAAATAATAAAACAGGTGAGAATGAAGTAGCGGTTTCAGCAAACGAGAACAAGCGAAAGCAAAAACGTCCCAATGATGATGAACAGATCGAAAAACGAAAAACGGCCAAGAAACCAAAAAAAATGAACTCTTTGGATTTACCAGCAGAAGAATCGGGGATTGAGTTGAGTGAAGAACGGAGACAATCAACCGTCAATGATGCAGACAATGAAGAAGAAGAAGAGGGTGCTGGCACAAATCCGGTTACCAGACGAGTCATATCCTATTGGACACCTAAAGAGAGGGAAGACTTCCTAAGAGGACTGTCATTATATGGTAGGAACTGGGAAGCAATTGCCAGTGAAGTTAATTCAAAGTCAATTGTGCAAGTTCGTAATTTCTTCAATAACTCTCGTAAAAAATTAGAACTTGACAAAATACTGGATGCTGTTACAGAACGGAACAACTCAGGTCGTGCGACCGACGCTAACTTTACTCAGAAAAGAGCTTCCCTAACCGATAGCTCTCCTTTGAAGCCACCAATAGCCCCTATCTTAGTCACGAAAGATATACCCACTTTACACAGTACCATTTCCGAAGAACCAATTGGACCAGATTTCCACATCTTTAATAAGCCTACCGCTATATCACCCAAAATATCCGTAAAAAAGAATTTTTTTTCTACTCCCATTTTTACGGGTGACTCCGATCAAAGTATCATGAATGTACCTTTTTATGAACCTGCAAATTTGCCTTCCAAGGAGCCGACTTTGAGATCAGATTTACAGTCTAGCTTCTCGGGACAAATAATTGACAAACCAAGTACAGGTATAAACTCAGATATTGTTCTTCCATCACTCAAGAATCTAATATCGTCTCCAAATGTTAAACACAGTGTTGTAGAAATGGACATGCCAGACCCAGATGCACCAGTATATAAGCCGGGTATACCTATCGCAAGTCCTCGGTATCCTATATCTATCTCAGATCAAATTCCTTTTGAAGGGGATGTATTGGACGCAGCAACAAGCTTGTTAGGAGTAGCCGCTGCAAAAAAGCATGATAACAATCTTACACCACATACACCACCTATCGTTTATGAACATGAAAGACCAAAGTTGATCCTTGAACCCCAGTCTCTGTTATACGAACCGGAAGTGCTACCGAAGGTGAAACTTGAATTACCAAATATTCCACAACAAAAAGTCTCTCCAAACAGAGGTAATTCAACACTTACCTTCAACCAAACTGATTTACCAATGAAGTATGGGCCAATGCCAGATATAATCGCAAATAAGGTTATTGAATACGGTGAAAGTACCAACGAAAATGCATCAACTTCTGTAGTTACATCCAATTTTGTATGGACTGACTCCCAAAATGAAAAGACTGGTTCATTTTCCGATTCATATACTCACATTGATGATGCAAAGTCTTCAAGATCAGAATTTACGGAAATGAAAGCAAATTCTGATGATACCGAAACGATTCCAGTTAAAAATATCCAACTTAGTTTGCCATTTCCTTGTGAAAAGAGTGAAATACCCGACAATGGAATGGTGAAAGGTTTGGACTTACTGATAGATGTGAATAATATGTTGGTGGAGGCTGTGCCCCCTCCCACAGAACCACTATCAAATCAGAATAAAGCACAAGATGAAGCTATGGAAAGCGTTGGTCTAACCCAACCAGAATGATTGAACAAAATCGGGACATGTCCCTTCAATAAATACAAATTTAATTCGAGTAATTTTGTTAGATTCCATAGCGACTCTTGCATAAGAGTGTGAACACTTGATGTCAAGTTTATCTTCGGCTTCAACTAAGCATTGCCAGTAACCTAACTCCATGTGGATTACGACTGAATTTCTTCCACAAGAATTCCAGATATTTAGGATTTACCATTACTCTAGTTTAACAGATACAGGTTCAGAGCGCTTTAATGTTTGAGGTTATAGTTCTCAGTTTCAATTGGTTTCATGCTGGGCCTTTTGATGGAATTGAAAGTGCAATGAATCTGGTTATATGAATTGCAGTTTATCCTTCTATGTTTAATTCACAACCGTCCAATTATTACTTGTTTGGTGTTGAAGTGTCAGTTTTCGCCAGTAAGTTAGTGTTGAATTTTCTTCACTTTTTCTATTCAAATGCGACTGTTGGATGGTGCTCTAAAGTCGATTTCTTTGGAAGACATTCCATCGTTATCCCTTGAACTGCTTATCGACAATCAAGTATTTTTCATTAATTCCCTTCGATCAAATTCAATTAATGGAAAGATCCGTTTAACTAATTTAAAAAAGAAAACGGTGGTTGTACATCGACTGGCTATAGTGCTTATATCTGGACAGTGCTATTCTGGATATGGAATGCTATCCATGTCTGATGACCCTGAAGTTATGGACCCACACTTGATTTTCAAACAACCAATTGATAGAAACAGCACTGTTGTGTTTAAAAATATCAGCATTAGACCTGGAAGGTATCTCCATGCTTTTATTTATACTAGTCATGAATATGAATTCTCTTTAAATGTACCGATCAACCTTCCCCCAACAATGAGAATGGGGTCGAATTCTAGTGCATCTATATCACACATGATACATATATGCTCACATTTATCTTCAGAAATTAGAGTAGTTCAGCAACGGGAAATCATTTTGCAACAAGAAGTCAACGGAAAACCGAAACCTAAAACAAAAAGTGGTTTAGCAACCGGAAGTAAGGTTTTATAATTTATACTCTAGGAATTGTTAAGTGTACTCTAGAATCATTTGATAGGATCTGGTTAATAAATCCGTTCATTGACATTGGGGAGTTAACGCTACACAACAGTAACGAGGCAATCCCTGGTTTATTCCTTCACACAGTTGATTGCCGTCTGCTGCAGAAATATTACTATGAATCTAAAGTAACTGAAAATTACGTGAGTAAAGGTCTATGTTTGAAAATATCATCTCAAAATTCGTTCATTGATAATGAGCAAGGTAGATCAATTAAAGTCTTGTTTCCTTTTACAAATGATATTCAAGCTGATTATGACTACCATGAATCACGGATAACACATGAAATGGAAATCATTATAAAGTATCTTTTTAATGCTAATTACAGATATTCTTTAGAAATTAAATCTTTGGATGTCAAGATATCAAAAATCAGAGTTCCAGTAGTGTTGAAATATGCTGCAACCATTGATTTAGCACTATCATCCAGGGAGCAGAAAGAGATTCAAAGCGGAAATAAACTTTCAAATGGCGAAATTGAATTTCACAAAAACACTATTGGAAGAATGATCAAGACTAATTCGAATCCAAGTCTCTTGGAGACTGGCAACTCTCTGGATGTATATTTTCCAGATGCAGGGATAAATACAACAAAACTAACATCATACTCATTGAACCGACCAAGCAATATGCTGCCAGAGGAGTTCGGCATTCGCAACGGGGGAAGAGTATCAGATTCACAAAAATTTAGTATAAGATCTTTATTGTTTCGAAATCGAAATTCCCTTCCAGTGATGGATGTGGACGATTATGAAGATCATCTAATCAAGACAATAGATTTTGTCCAACCCGCAATCACTATTAACGAACATCATCTAGAGTCGAACCAATCGCACAACAACCAAGAAACCGTTCTTGATACTATTAGCGAACATTCATATGGATCGGCAAAGAGTCTGAAACCCAACTTCAACCTTTTTGTAGCTAACGGGGCTGACAGTGTTAGTAGACAATCAGAGAACAGTTTACGCAAACACACCACTCTAGGCAATGCCCAAGATGTGCAACCAATCAGTAGTGGTACCTTTAATCTCCCGAAAGTGGGCTCAGTCAGTGAGTTTGAAAGTCTGTGGAGATTGGTAGATAACATCCAAATTTCAAATAATTCAGAAAGTACTGAAGCTACTGTTAAACCGACCAGTAACGTCTCACAAAATTCCGAACGTTCAAAAGATAGATATGAATACAAGTCGGAGATATCATTGGAAACATCAGACCCCGCACTGCCAAACGGTATATCGGAATGCAAGTCTTCAGTTCCACCGCAGCGCGAATTTGATCCAAAGGGTGATAGAGTTCAATTGAGCCAAGCAGAATGTACCTTTGAAGCAATTGATTTTTACCACCCGATAAGGCATGATGAGTTAGCCATTGAGACGGGTGACCACATTTTTGTCAAACAGCGATTTGGGAAAGGGTGCGATATTTTAAAGCAATCCTAACGTTTAGGTGGAGTTTTGGATTGAATTTAAGAACGAGGAAATTTGGATTGTTTCCTTTAACGGTGTTGGGTGGACATTCTGAGAGCGTAGAGTTTAATGGGATTATCAACAGCGATTACAGCATAAATCGTCAAGCTGGACTTGCACCGAGAACCACTTGTAAACCCAACAATTCTCAGCGTGTAGCACAAAGGAATTTCTTTCCGAATGCATCGAACGATCTATTTATAACGGCTGGTGATCCAATAATGATTAGCAACGATTTTAGAAATGGATGGGGATATGGTACTAATTTGTATACTGGTAGGGAAGGAACATTTCCTTTAAATATTCTTGGAAATAGTTGCTAGTAAATATATTTGTTATTATTTATAGCTATTTTTAATGAGTTACTGTAATCATTGACTATTTGATCTAGTCATGTTTGTGTTCAGCCACATACATTAAACTCCGACAGAAACTAACGTGTTATTCAGATAGAAATTGTGAACAAACTTTCATATGGATGATGAAGAGAAGACGCTCGTCAGTAGCACATCAAGTATGAATAGAACAGAACACGGAAATAAGATGGATAGCATTTGTAATAGAAAAGGAATTAAATCTAGATATGACTCCTCGCAAGCGAAAGATCATATCTGACAGGTATCCCAAGAAAGACTAAAAGTAGATTTATCAACTGCTCTGGAGGTTCAGAAATGAAATCAAAACATAAATATCTATCTTCAGTTGAACAAACACCAACAAAAACTAAAAGAAAGACTAGAAGCACAACAGATTTAGAAGTAGATAAATATGGTACTACGATTCTACTTACTGACCCTAGACGAGGAGAGTTTAAAGACGTATCATGATGTTATTGTAAATGAGCTACTACCTTCTGCTTCATCGCTACACAATTCAAGAAATAAAAAAGCCAAAACTTCAATGATGACATTTACAAATGAATTGTCTCCAACAGTTGTGCGACAAGCATTGTTATCTCCTCTACAAAAATTCAATCCGTACACATTGACACCTACAAGTCAAACAGCACTATTACAACCCAAAAAATCTGTCAGATACATATCAAAGACTCCTTATAAAGTTCTGGATGCACCGGAATTACAAGATGATTTTTACTTAAACTTGGTTGATTGGTCAAAACTAAACTTTCTTGGTGTTGGTTTAGGCACTTGCGTTTACTTGTGGTCAGCAAACAATAGCAAAGTAGATAAACTATGTGATTTAGGACCATATGATTCTGTCACTTCTGTTAATTGGATTCAAAAGGTATTATATATCCCATGATCCAATAAATAGGGTTCCCATATTGCTGTAGGTACGAATAGAGGATTGGTACAGTTATGGGATGTTCAAAAAATGAAGAAAATACGCCAATTCACTGACCATAAAGCGCGAGTCGGATCCATATCATGGAACGAATCACTGTTAACTTCTGGAAGTAGAGACCGATCTATATTACTACGTGATGTAAGAGATTCCAGCGACACTGTAAGAAGGTACACAGGCCATCGACAGGAAGTGTGTGGGCTGAAATGGAATCCAGAGGGAAACCAATTGGCATCAGGTGGAAACGATAACAAACTACTGATTTGGGACATTCGACAAACTTCTCCAATAACTCAGTTTAGTGATCATATTGCAGCGGTCAAAGCTATATCATGGTCTCCTCACACAGTATACATTTATAAAATAACAATTAGCATGGCATTCTCGCTTCGGGTGGGGGAACAGCAGATAAATGTATTAGGATTTGGAATACTTCGACTTCCTCCCTATTAAATCATATCGATACAGGATCTCAAGTATGCAACTTAGCGTGGTCAAAGAACTCAAGTGAAATTGTAAGCACACACGGTTATTCACAGAATCAAATCAATATTTGGAAGTATCCGTCAATGCAATGCTCAGCAACGTTAACTGGTCATTCATTTAGAGTACTATACCTTGCAATGTCGCCAGATGGTCAGAATATAGTCACAGGAGCAGGGTATTTCCTATTTTTTAATTAAATAGGGACGAAACACTAAGGTTTTGGACAGTTTTTAACAAATCAAACAATCATAAGTCTAAAGAACATGATTCTTTACTAACAATTCGATAATGAATGTAAATTTCAACAATACAACAAACCATACAAATAGACGTCAGAAACTATTAGAGAAAATAATGACAAAAATTAACTATAATAACTATACTAATAATATATTTCTTAAAACTCAAGTATCATCATCTTGATATCGACGATAACTCTTCTTGGATCGTTGTTGTAGCAAGCTTGTAATACTCATCTGTAATTCTTTCATCTAATGATAAAAATGAAAAACAATTTACCCTAATGACATTCTCCTCTTCTTTTTCATCCAACTCTTGATCCCGAATTTTCAATTCTTCCTTCAATTTAGAAATTTGATTGGTTTTCGAAGATAATTGCTTCTTGAATTTTTCAAGTTCTTACATTAAATCTTTTTTTAATTTAACATCATCTTTATGTATTTGATTTAATTCCGATATTTTTCCCAATAGATCGGATTCTAATGATCGCGCTTCATCCAATTTGTTTTTGTAATGTGAAAGGTCAATCTGATGCTTATTAGATTTTGTATTCCAATCCATGATTTCTTGCTGTAAATTTCGTTTTTCAATTTGTAGCTTGGAAAATTCTTGTTCATAATCTTTTTTCAATTGTTGGTTTGTTTTTGTTAAAGTTTCAACATTTGATTGTAATGTATCACGTTGAGCTGATAAGGATTTAAGCTGATGTTCAATTTCTTTTCTCCTTATTTCCTAAGATAATGTCAGTAATAATCGAATACGTCTTCTTTTCTAACTCTCTGTTCCACTTCAAGTAGTTGATCACTCCAGTGCCTCTTTTCAGCTAAAAACTTTGCTTTGGTAGAGTCATGTGCCTAATTGAATAAGCATTTGAATATTAACCGTCTCTGTTCGTGTAATTTCCATTTCCGCTATTTTCAGTTTTTCTTCTAGTCTTTGAAGTTTTTCAACTGCTTCTTTATCTTTTGCTTCTTGAAATGCCATTAGTTTATTATGATGAGAATGATTGACTCTTTCCAATTTCTCCTCCCATAACTCATTCAAATGTCGTTCCTTTTCTTTTAGTCTGGAAAGCTCATCCATCAAGGTAGATTTGTCTTTTAGCAACATCTCTGCCTCTAATACAGCAGTTTTTAATTTTGATTCAATTTCGAGATATTGTCCGTTAGAAGCGTTAATGTGTTTTTGATGTTTTTCTTCATATTTTTGTCTTTTCTATTCATTTAATTAACATTGAAAAACATTTACATCTCTTTCAAACATGATTTCTTTTTGAATTTCTGAAATTTTTGATTGAAATTCAAATCGTTCTTTCACTAATTGCTCTTCCAATCCAATTCTATCATTTTCAACTTTTTCCGCATGTGCTGCTAAGCTGCGATATGCGCTTCTAAAAAAACTGTAAGAGTAAATGATATTACTGCATTTTGTCTATCTCAGTGTTTGCTTGTGCAAGTTTCTCGGATAAGGAAAGGGAATGACTAGACTTTTTGCTAAGTTTGTTTTGCATATCCAATAAAACATCTCTATGTTCAGCTGTTAACGTTTGAATAGTTGTGGTGAGAGTTTGTGTATGAGCTTTTGTATGATATTCATGTTGCCATCGTTCTTTATTCCTCTCAGTAGATGTGGAAATGGCTCTTAGTACATCTAAAGTTTATATTTACTATGGTTACCTTCAGGTATTTCATTCCCTGCCAACTCCAAATCCATTAAAGTCTTATTCCACTTTAGTAAATCTACAAATGCACGTCCTCCAATCAATCCAATATTATTCCATCTTAAATCTGCTGGTTAAATGTATTTAGACAAACCCAACTTTCTCAGAGAGGTATTGTGTTTCAAACATGTTGATATGGTCATTGCTGCTTGAGGACCAATCTTGTTATTTCGAAGGTCTAAAACTTGTAGATATTCATTCATAGAAAGAGATTCTGCAATTGATTGTATTCCTGAATCCCAAATCCCTACACAATTCCATTCCAACAAAAGCCTATCATTTAAAGATTTAGATTGGTTACGTTTCTAATTTCGTATTGACTTTTAACATCTGTGCTATTGCTATTGCACCATCAGATCGTATACTATTTCCACGTAAATCCAAACGAGTGATGGAGGTATTTAATTTCAATGCCAGTGCGATCTTTACACATCCATCATCACCCAAGAAACAATCTGCTAAAATCAAAGAAGTGAAGATTGGAGATTCAGCTATAGCGGTTGAAAGAGCTGCTGCCGATTTTATGGAGATTGACTGTCCAGATAGATCCAATGTCTCAGTTACTCCTTTTGGATCCTCCTCACTATATGTATCTATTCTGTTAACTAGTGCTGTGAGAGGTTCGATCGACAATTCTTTGCACTTTCCAAAATATGCTGATTTGAACTGTTCCATTGGTTATTGAACGAACTCCGATTACAAACAAAAACAAGAAATTGCGTGTTTTTACGTTCAACTTACTTGTAACTTTAACACAATCTCTCACTCAAATAGAAATAATCCCTTTTGTATATTTGTGATATTAATAACAAAAACTTCTTAAACTACTTGAACCTTGTGCTAGCGATATGGTTCTAATTTTATTCTTTATCACTTTTCGAGTCTTCATGATCTTCATCTTCTGTTTTTGAAGATGCTTTATCATCATTATTATTCTTAGATTGAGTAGTATCATCCTCCGTGACATCAGGTAGTTGTGGAGATTTCGGAAGTTCAACCTTGTCAAACGCAGGACTACCAATCATTGGACTACTGAGAATTTGTTCAGAACCACTATTAGCTGTTGGTTCTGGTAAATCATCTCTACCAAAAAATGATGAAGATATACTAACATTTGACAATCTGCGCTCTCTGGTAGGTGTATCATAGTCATTATAATGACTCTTCACCCGCCGAACTCCCAATAACTTTGCCGATGATTTTTTGATTGTCAAATGTTTACAAGACATGCATATAAACTCTAAAATAGGGCATTAGTGAAACAACATTACTGGCATCAAGATATTCATCAGGTAATACTAAGCCATTGTGTTGGAAACATTTTTCGCATATCAAGGCATACCTCTGTTGAGGAGTGTCTGCATCACCAATGAGAGCATCCATAAACTTATCCAGTATTGTCTTTGGCTGATCAACTAACCATTAGATTCATTTACAGTACGTTGGGGATGACTTGGTTGCAAATACACTGGTGATACATTTTGTTTGTTTAAGTGAACTTTTGATACAACATTTGTATTATATCCAGTTTGTACTCCAAGTTGGTCTTTAGGATTTTGACTTAACGATCCATTCGAATGCTGCTCTTTCAACATAGGTTTAAGTTCATTTTGTTGTAACTCTGAGTTTAAACGAAAACAATCTTTACTGGTATTTTGGCCCTTTCCTGATCTCATTAGACCAATTTACTTACCAATATTTCCCGGATTTCTTTGTCGTAAGCCTGCTTCAGGGGCATCCTTTGTAGGGGTAGCATATCGTTCAATGAGGCCTTTCGTCATGTAATACGAGGTCTTTTTCTTTAACTCTTCCACTTTTAACTGTTGCTTATTCCTCAACTCTGCTAAAGATTCTACTTGGAACTGATTTTTCCTTTTATACCAATTAAATATGAATCTGGTTGTAAGATAATAAAAACAGACCTGTAGATAAATAAGTTTTAGGATCTAATACCTTCTCCCCATATAAATAAAGATAGGTAATAAAATAACTAAGCTTGTATTAACTAAGAGCTCTGGCCAATCATCAGAAGATTCGAATTGAAAGTAAAAATAGTAAAAGTAATAACCCAAGAGATAAAGTAAGAATGCAAGGGAAGAGTAGTTTGTCCAAAATGATAGAGTGACTCTTTGTTGAATTGATATGGATGATATTTCTAACTGAACCAATTAGATGTTTTTGGTGATACCTATAATAAGTTTAGATTCAATCCAAACCTCAGTTTTTCTAATATCAGAATCTAAAGTTTCCAATATTTTTTCATAATCAATGTCTTCCTTATTGATATTAAAGGGTACTTGATTGAATACCTTTTTACGAAGCCATCCAAAAATGTTGACCATCAAAGGAGAAAAAGATGCAAATGCTTGAACTCACTTTTGAGATAAGCGAATGCTCCTATTTGATAAGTACGTATACTGGTTAATAATTCTTTATTGATGATAAAGTAGGTTAGAGTCTTAGATATGAATATGGATCAAATGTTAATTAGGTAAAACCAAATAATTTCTTTTAGAAATCTAATAAAAACTATATATAGATTTCAAAGGTCATAAATAGGATTCATTGATAAGTATTACAGAGACTGTTACCAGTTGTTTTTTGTATTGAGAATCCAAAATAGTTTCAGATGTCGGGATCATCAACCAATCAAAAGTGAGTTAAAATTGAGATGGAAAAACTAAAAACAATTCAAATCTTAACCGAAAAAAAATTCTAAATGTGTGAAGATACTGATTATGAATCACTACCAACAACTAGTTTGTCTTTAAATATGATTGCTGGCGCTTTAGCTGGAATAACTGAACATACTGTCACTTACCCTCTCGATGTATTGAAAACTAGAACTCAGTTCTTTGCAAACAGTACAACTCTATACGATAACTTGGCAAAATCTTTTGCTAGAATTTACTCAACTGAAGGAATGGCTTCTCTATGGAGAGGTGTAAACTCTGTCATTTTGGGGTCTGGACCGGCTCATGCCTTGTATTTTGGTGCTTACGAATTCTGCAAGGAAAAATTCAAATCTATCGATGCTTCCGAACATCATCACATCTCTCATGGTAAAGAATTATTTAAAAATTAACATTGTTTAGCTTCCGCTGGTGCCATTGCTACTTTGGCTCATGACGGTTTCTTGACTCCATTTGATGGTAAAATATATGATCTTAATTTGGTTAGTTATCAAACAGAGAATGCAAATCAGTAGTCAATATCGTGGTTTAGTTCACTGTGCATCAGAAGTTTATCGAATGGAAGGATTTCGAGCTTTCTATATTTCTTATCCTACTACAATTGTCATGTCTGTCCCTTTTCAGGCGATTCAATTTACAACCTACGAATATACTAGGAAGCTAATGAATCCATCAAATCAGTATAATCCATTATCACACTGTGTTGCTGGAGGTCTGGCTGGAGGAATGGCGTCTCTTGTAACAAATCCATTGGATGTGGCAAAAACTCTCCTACAAACCAAAGGATTATCAACAGATGTAAAGTTACAAAATGTCAATGGTTTGGTTGATGCATTCAAATTGATTTATCAACAACAAGGTTTAATTGGTTTTACTAGAGGAGTTCAAGCTAGAATGTTATCAAATATCCCTTCAACAGCTGTAGCATGGACAACTGTAATATTTCTTTTTCTCATCATTTTTAGTACGAGTTTTTGAAAATGGTGTTGCACAAATCATCAATACCAGTACCTAATAATCTTGAAGCATAGTCATTTTGGTATAATTATAGGATATCCAACTTTTCATCATGGTTTTTTTGTTAACTATATATAAACGAACTGTTTCATTAATGCAAGATTATATTTTCATCAAAGTTGATTGAATGAGTAAAGAATTAAGCGTTTAAATACTTAATAATGCATAAATGATATATTATTAACATTATAATAGGAGATCAAATTTCGTTTTCTTGGGCATTTTTACGGACTTCTATATCACATTCTGACTCTTTTCCTACTTCAGGGACACGTTGATGACGTTTCAAATAATCGCTACGTACAAAAGCTTTTGAACAAACAGTACACACGAATGGTTTTGCACCACTACTGTTAATATAAATAAGTATACGTGTGCAACTTCTGATGTCGTTTTAAATCATATTTTCTGGCAAACTTCAATGAACAATTTGGTGCATCGCAAGCATAAGGTCGTTCACCAGTATGTCCCCTATAATGAGATTTAAGGTTGTAAGGTCTAGTAAATGCTACCCATTAACAATCATGCACGTTTACTTTTGCCACATTGTTCATAAGGGCATTGATATAATGTTTGTCCTTGATGTTGAATTTTATTCCAAACAGAAGGATCTGGTAAACTATCCAAGACTGTCGTTGATGGTTTGGCTTCTGGCTGAGCTTTACTAGAACTTTCTTCCGATTCAGATGGAATTAGTGTGTCACTTGACAATGATTGGTTTAATGCTAATGTTGATGATAGACTGTCTTCAAATGACATATTAGGCACAGGTAAATTCAGTGTGGATTCAAATCTATCTTGGAAAGGGACAGTTAAGAAACTCATATCGTCGTCGTTATTAATTCCTGACATCAAGTTTAATGCATTAGAATTATGTTGTAGAGGCACTTCATACGGAGATAGATACGCTGAAGTTAAAATATAATTGTTTACGAGAGGCAATGAAAGGAGATTGTGCAGGGGTGTTCATAGATAATAAATAGGGTGTATCTAGTGGAGTTCCCATATGAGGTGTCATTGGAGTTGGGATAGTATTAATCCTAGTAGTCTATCAAGGAATGATAACTCTTACCAGCTTGGAGGCACCATAAACTGATTATTATTCTGATGGAGCATTTCATTAAATTGAGACATAAAGTCCATTTGAGGATTGTACAAAGAAGTCTGGTTAATAGACAAACCATCAATATTAATATCAATTTGGTTAGTATTGGCAATAGGTTGATTAAAGCCTAAAGGGTTGAAACTGGGATTCATTCCCAATTGTGACGAGTTATTTGAGAATTCCATGGTACCGAGATCATTGAACAACCCACCCGATGTAGTAGTATTAGTAGGAATTGTATTGAAAGACGAAAAAGAGATACCAGTATTTGAAAAATCAATACAGTTTTCATTAACGTTAGTGAAAGAATCAGATTGTTCCAAGTAATTTTCATTCTCCTCAGGGATAGTTCCAATAGGTCTGTTCTTTCCGTATGCTGTATTATTATTATTTTGCATTAATGGGAAAGTTGAGAAATGTCAAGGTTTTGTAACGAGGAGGCTGGTGGCAACTGTTTCAATCTGGTCGGTTTCATTGTTGCACCCTTCAAAGAAACTCGGAAATCACCTTTACAATGGGATTTTTAATTGATCCAAGAGTGTATTTTTGGATATGTAACATAACCAAAAATTGTATGATTTTATTACGTGTCTGTTTCTACATTGGAGTATTTCACTCGCAATATAAAATACACCATCTTTTCATGCTCATTCAGATCTTCAATCTTGTGCTTGACTTAGGATTTTTGCCACCTTTTAAATGTAATCCTATGTTACTGCTACATTTTTCGTTTGAAGCCTTGCCGAATTACGTCGCGTTTCAAGTTAACTCTTTCATGGACTTCATCCACTCACAATAGCCAGTATATGAGCAAACTCTTTCGTTCGTAGTTTTTACGGTACGTATTCACATTTAAATACAGTAACTTCGTGAGTCATCAATGGAATCTCTTTAATTTTACATTCTATGGTGACTCATAAAATTCGATAATATAATGCAGTCCTCTACTAAATCCTTCACTCATGTATTCTTCAATGTATATATTGCTTTTTTTTAGAATAATCAACAAACTGTTCCATCCTAGAATGTTTATGAGGTTTATTACACTATTAACGACTATTTAAATCGTATATCCGTACTTTTTGGCTGCAAAATAGTTTATCAAACCTGGAAAAATATACGAAACTATCACTGCCAATTGGTATACTTTTGGGATGTATACTTCATTTTGACCTAACCGCGCTGCTTCAAATATTATTGAACCACATTGCTCTGCGGACATAATCTTTTTTCGTTTCTCTGGCGCCGCTAATTTGTCACCATCTAAAGATGATTTTCGGAGGTCCGTATCCACAGAACCAGGCATAACATGGCATATATGCACACCGTGACCTGCTACTTCGATTCGTAATGATCTAAAGAAACCAGTCACTGCATGTTTGGATGCCGTGTATAAGCTTCGCTAAGTTGGATAAGTCTATTTTGAAAATACCGTTGGTGATGCAAGTACACCAGCTACATATTAGATTAACTACATCGGTACCTGCTGATGATATAACCACTATTTGACCTTGATGTTCAATTATGTCAGGAAGAAATACTCGAGTAGCCAAGATAGGACTGATAGCATTAACGTTAAGAACTCCGTGTACGATTTCTTCAAAATCATTATGCTCAGATAAACGCTCAAATGGCAAGACTGACAGAACTCCGGCACTAAAAATTCAACGTGAATAAACTTACCTCAAGATTAGAGTATCAATTCCACCCAACTTGGATTTTGCAAATAGGAATAAATCTTTTAAAGAAGTATAATGCGTCATATCTCCAACAAATACAAAAGTATCTTCATTACACAATGCAGCAACCTCCTCCAGTTTATCTCTTCGCCTTGACGTAATGACGATTGAAGCACCAGACTTTGCATATCTTATTGCAAGATCTCTTCCTATCCCACTGGAAGCCCCAATAATAACTACCTTAAAATTAGTACATTCTTTATGGGAGTTGCAAATAATTTACAATTCCTCTACCTTCTTTGATGGCTTCCTAGGTTTCGGTTGATTTCTTAAAGTGAGAAGAATTGTTCCCAGGATTGTGAATGGGATAATCAGCCAAGCGGGAGAAAGTGCCATCAATGTAAAGATGAAAAAGGAAGATAATCTAAACTCAACACACCAATATGATCTTTATTAGAACTTTGGACTTCGTTTTTCTGATACAGCATTTAACCCTTCCATATAATCTGGTTCTTTCATACATATCGCTTGGGATAAAGCTTCCCTTGCTAACGAATTTTCAACTAATCCACCATTAAAATTTAATCGCAACGCTTTTAATGTTTCTCTAATCGCGACAGGAGATCCTTTAGCGATTTCTCTTGCCATTTCCAAACTCACCGCTTGAAGTTCTTCCTGTGGTATCACATCCAAAACCAACCCGTATGATTTTGCTTCCTTTGCACTGATTGGTGTTCCAGTAAGTAATAGTTTGGAAGCTCTTTGATGTCCAATTATTTTTTGTAGTGTATAGCTACCGCCCATTCCTTACATTAACTAAAAGTTAACGTTGTACCTGGGGGAATTCCTAAACGAACAAAGTTATAAGCAAACTTTGCTTTATCACCAGCTAGTCTAATATCACAGGCAAGTGGCAAACAAGCTCCTGCTCCAACAGCAAGACCATTCACAGCAGCAATGGTTGGAAATGGCAATTGACTACAATCAGATTTGAAAAGCTTACAGTAGTGAACTCAAGAACATACCATAGAAGTTTTCCATCGTCTTGACATTCTGAGATGCTGGTGCACGATTGCGAGCACGTAACCATTCCAAATCACCACCGGCAGAAAAAGCTCTACCTGATCCAGTCAATATGAGGCAACGCACAGAGTCGTCAGATTTCAATTTAGCCAGATTGGACTGGAATTCTGCAAGTGAGAAAATGAACAGAGATTGGTATGACATTTTAAGAATCCCATAGCAATAATAGATTACCTTTTCCAATATCGACAGTTAATGCATTGAGAGTGTCAGGTTGATTAAGTTGGAGAATAACTACCCCAGTATCGTTAGAATCGACCACATCTCGCTTAATGGTCATGTATGATGAACTAAATGAACGGATGTGCATCTTTCTAGTGCTCATCATCTGCAGTCCTGTTTTTATCATTCTGATAGTCGTTAAGATTTTGAGGAAACAGTGAGGTGACCTTGTGACAAACTTACCCGTTGATCTTAATATTTAATGCTCAAGGTAAAATCCGCAATGAAATACTCAAACCATGTAGCATCGAAATATCACTGTTGAACGGATTCAGAATTATTTGAAGTCAGATCAATTCTTCGATGTCAATCTGCAATCGTTTCTGATCAAACAGACTTCAGAAGTAGCAGTAAAGCTCGCAAAATACTCTGTTCCTGGACTTGAACGTATCCCATTCAATAAAGCAATGTTGGGAAATTATGAACCAGTTAAAGTGGGTGTCCAAATGTCCCCCACTTGGTCAACACATTGGTTTAAAGTTGAAATCGTTGTTCCTACTTCAATGAAAGGCGAAAACGTCACGTTATTGTTTGATCCGAGTTGTGAAGCATTGATCTGGTCTGACCATGGTGAACCATTGATGGGGATTACTGGTGGGAATGGAGGAGATCGTCACGTCGATTTTGATCTAATTAAAAATGCAATTGGAGGCGATGTATTAACTATATATTAACATTAGAAAATTAATTTGTGGATTGAAGTTGCTGCAAATGGAATGTTTGGGTATGCTACTATTTCAATTAATTGTAGTGCCGGTGTCCCAACAATGATTGGCGCACCAGATCCAAATAGAAGTTTTACCTTAGCTAAGGCTGAATTGGTCGTTGCGGACGAATTAGCTCAAGCATTGTACTGGGATTTAGAAGTTTTATTGGGAATCATCAAAGAAATGCCTGAAGAGTCTCAATTAGGGAGAGATGCCCTATACACTGCCAACCAAGTAGTGAATACTGTGCGTGCAGGTGATCACAGGTATGCTTACACTACGTTTAATCACTAGTACCCTTGCGGCTGCAAAATCCATTTCCACGGCATTTTTTGCAACACGAAAGAAAGAAGGTTATGAGTCCCATGTTATTACCGCAACCGGAAATTGCCATATTGATACAGGTAACCGTTAATCTATTGAGATAAAGCTTGGTTGTGGCCATACGATGAAACAAAACGAAAAGTATCCATCTGTAAATGTTCATGTTTAGGTTGCGCGCTCGTGGGCAACTCAGTGCAGGTAATATAGAAATCCTTCACAAAATAGATTTATTGAATCTTATCCGGATTATTATTTTGCAGCATCACAGGCACAACAGTTTGAGTGGTTGGAAACACTCTATCCACAACTCTTCGCAAAAGTTGCTAAGCTAACTCAAGAAGGTCGATTTATACCTATTGGTGGAACTTGGGTAGAAATGGATTGTAATATGCCATCTGGAGAAGGTCTTTGTCGACAATTTTTATACGGCCAAAACTACTTCAAGAAGAAATTCGGTAAAAAATCGTCTGTATTTTGGCTGCCAGATACTTTTGGATATGCTGCCCAGGTACTATGATTGCGATTCATACCAAAATAGCTACCCCAAATTATAAAATCTGCTGGATTAGAGTATTTCTTCACTCAAAAATTGTCTTGGAACAATATTAACAAAGTAATGTGTCAAGCTCTTATGTTCTAGTTTCCTCATTCCACATTCTATTGGAAAGGGTATAGTATTCATATTTAATGTCACTAGTTTGGATGGCACACAAGTTTTGACTCACTTCTCTCCTGCGGATACTTACACAGCGCAAGCTACTGTTAAAGATGTTGTATTTGCGTAAATAATTGTTTGATTTTAAATTTAGCGTTCAAAACAATAAGGATAAACAATACTCAAATCAATCACTACTCTTGTATGGAAACGGAGATGGAGGTGGTGGGCCATTACAACCAATGATGGAGCGTATTCGAAGAGTTAGCGGAGTTGAAGGTCTACCGGCCACGGTAAAGTTTGGGAACCCAGAAGATTTCTATAGAGACTTAGAAAAGACTAGCAAAGATTTGAATGTTTGGAAAGGAGAACTTTACTTTGAATTGCATCGTGGAACTGTAAGGGATATATAGTATTGAGTAATTATATAGTACACGTCTCAAGCACTTGTCAAGAAGTATAATCGAACATCGGAATTACTTCTAAGAGAAGTTGAAATTTTGTGGTCATTTTGTTTGGTAAAAGATCCTTCTGCTCGGTAATAGACTTTGATCTCATATTTTAGTTATCCTAAAGAAGAATTAGATCGCCTCTGGAAGCTAACTCTATTGTAATCTAATCTTGCTTCTTAATGTTAGGAATCAATTCCATGATGTATTACCAGGATCATCCATTGAATATGCCTATGAAGATGTTATTAAAGTGAGTCACAATTGCTAATTAGCATTTAGTTTTATGAAGATGTTAGCAAAACTGGGAATGCATTAAAATTGAAAGCATTGGAGATTTTAAATATTCAAGGATTGAATGGAAAGGTTTTAAATTGTGTGAATACACTTGGCTGGATTCGACGTAACGAAATAGTAGCCGTGCCAGCAGAAGATTCATCACAGTTTGCACAAGTCACCGCTGATAACAATGGCTTAGTACTAAGTATTATTTTGCAAATGATTTACAGAATAGTTTCGGAACTTGGCGCATACTCTTCTTCAAAAGCATCATTAACTCAAAAAGCTGTCCAAAGTGTAACGGGTATGATAATATTTCAACTAAACGTATAGTTCAACAAAATGAAGATGTTTTTGTAGTAGAAAATGGATTTATCAAAGCAAGTTTTGATAAACATGGACACTTAGTTCAATTAACCGACATTATCAACAAGTAAGTCTTCAATATTTTTCTAACTCTGCAGCCGATTGGTATCGCATCCTGATAGGGCAGCAAATGTGTTTAAAATTCATGAAGATATTCCTCTATTCTGGGATGCGTGGGATGTAACACTTTCTATTTGATTTTTTGTAGGTTGAAATCTATCATCTTGAAAAAAAATGGGATGCAGGCGTTGGAGAAATTTTCATTGAAGAAACTGGTCCATTAAGAGTGGTGTTGAGAGTCGTCCATCCAATATCCGAAAACAGTCGACTTGATCAACGTATTATTATTAATGCCAATAGTCCTCAGATCAATTTTGAAAATGATATTTGGTGGAATGAGAGCAGAAAAATTTTAAAAGTAACTAAATTAGCATTAACACGCATCACAGGTGGACTTTCCTGTCAATATTACAAATGATTTTGCAACATTTGAAACTCAGTTTGGTTACATTCAACGACCTACTCATTACAACAACTCTTGGTAATTATTCACGTTTAACGTTCAAGGGATATGGCAAAGTTTGAAGTTTGTGCCCATAAATTTGTCGACTATTCTGAATATGGGTATGGAATAGCATTACTCAATGACTGGTAACCGGAATGTTTTGATTTATTTTAGCAAATATGGCTTTTCAGTTCATAATGATACAATTTCCATGTCCATTTTACGGTCACCTAAAGCACCAGATGCACATTGTGATAAGGGTTTGTTATTTTCAATTGATTATGATCAGGTCGTCATACTTTCAAGTACGCTCTACTCCCACATGTAGGATCGTTCTTGGAAAGTAGAGTGGTTCAAGCAGGGTACGAGTTCAATGTACCTATTCTCAATGCTTATGGGAACACTATGGTAGATTTAAAACCATTATTCCAAATTGATCAAGATTGCCTCGTCATTGATACCATCAAAAGATCAGAAGAGCAATCAACTAGCAATTATTTCCTCATTAGGATTTATGAAGCTTATGGAGGTCGTGGCCAAGCAACTCTTTCATGGTAATTTTTAAGATTAATAGTGTGTGTAGTGGATATAAAATTCTTGAAGCATTTGAATCTAATGTGTTGGAAGATAGGGTGAAGCCAATCGAAATCAAAAACAGTTCTTTCATTTCCTTTGGATATACTCCTTTTAAATTGATTTCGCTACTTGTCAAAATTTCTGCTTAAAGCTGATTAAAATCCATTTCCAATATGTTTAATTTTTTTTTTTTTTTGAGTTATTAATCAATTTATTGGACGAAAGTTTTTTGGTATGAATTAAAACAATAGCCGAAACCCCACTAATCTGAGTCAGAATCCGATTCACTCTCAGCTTCCATCAAAAAGTCTATAAAAGGTTGTGCCTAATAATCAGTAAGCTGGAACCCAATACCGCATCTCGAATCTTTTTCAAAGTACCGACAGCATCATCCAAAGATTCATGCCAAGTAAGAATAGGACCTTCTTCCAGTAAATCAATTGAATATAAATTCTTTATGATCATTGGTGTTAGATTGATTAATGAGGTTTCATTCAATAAATATTGAACCATAGTGTTAAGGCAATCAATTTGATCTGCGTCAGAGTGAGTCAATCTAACCAGAATGGGACACCATCTTATTAACACCTTTGGTCAGTCAATCCATCAAACCTTTTCTAAATCTTTATATGAGCAATTGGGAGGAAGTATTCCGAATATCTTTGGGAATACCACATGTCGAAGATTTTCGAATGTAATATTCATGGCCATTTTCAAAGTATTGAGTTCCAGGACTGCAATGTCAACTGAATGATTATCTTTAAATGCACGTTCAATTGTTTGTTCAACCTCCGCGATCCAACCTAGCCATTAAAAGCCATTTTCATTTACTGTCTTCATTGACGACGTTTTCATTGACTGAATCTTCATCTGAATCCGGACCAGTTTCATAATCATGATCAGTACCATCGATGGAAGATGCATAATCTAATATAAATATGTGCTATACGATATACCCAAAAGACCTCGATTGAAATTTCTCATATCAAAAGCATCATCATCATCTGAAAAATCTGGTTCATAGACATATCCAGTTGATTTGTTTCCTAAAACGGATTTATCTTTGAATAAATAAAGCTTGCATTACCAGATTCATGCTCTTCATCATCAAAATCTGGGTGATTGAAAGAAACTTTGGTTCTCGTTGGTACAACCACATTAGGTCCCAATTTTGCGTTAAAGTCAATTACACACCCTTTTTCCAAAGTAACATTTTCATACAATTCAACATTTTCTCCAATTATGGACTGGTTTATGTCGCAATTATCACCAACGATTACGTTGTTCAATAGATATGAATTTTTTATATGAACATTGGCGCCTATACAGGTTAAACATATGCTGCATACCAATAACACAATTTTCACCAATTACCGAGCCAGATATAGAACTTCCCTTCTTCACAACGGTATTTGAACCAATCAGTACATGATCCTTCAAAATCAACGATCTATACGATAAAAGTGAACCTATCATACCTATCCAGTTGAGTGTTAGTTCCTTTATAAATATTATGTCATTGATGTGTGTATTTTTGTCCTGAAGGAGAAAAATTGTCTGGCGTTAATGGATATGTCCATCGGGATATAACATCCTTCCTAAACGACAATTAACATGTGGAATATTACGAAATGGTGCCATACATTTGCTGAGTAGACACTTGAGCAGCATATCCATCTTCAATTACATGACAGTAAATAGTTTTTCCAAGTAAATCTGATTCTAAAATGCCTTTTAAGAAATCATTCCTTAGATCTTGATAATCAAAATTTTCAGTAAATAATGCAGGAACCTAACCAGTTAATCATTGTTCGTTCATCAGGCAATAGAAGTAGATATATATAAAGTGTTGTCAACTTACTTCAATCGAACATATATCAATATGACAATCAATTAAATCATTTCTTATGATAACATCAGAGTGGTTTTTAAACATATGAGGATCCAGTGAGAATTTTTTTCGGTGAGGATATCGATGATGAGTCTCATAATGCGTCAATTCCGAATTTGTGCCATCCAGAACAAACAATTCTCCTTCTGCTTTAGATCTTTAAATAAGAAGTAAATGATAAACCTTGTTGGGTGACTGGAAGAAGCTTGTTTTAACATCAAAGTCATAATGCAATCTTTATCAGCTAATTTCCTTTGTCTATGACTTTCCAAGACAGCTGTTAAATCAATATTTGAAACGGTATGAGCAGACATTAGAATAAAATCAGATTGTAATATTTGTTTTGCATCCAAATCACGCAAAACATCTCCCATTGATCGTAACTCTTGCATTAGACCAATATAGAGTACCTTGAGAAACAATAACAGTGATAGTTGGAAAAGTAGACTTTGCCCATCTTGAATTTTCAATATATTGTTTAATTTGATCAGAAAGTGCACAACAAACAATAAAGATTTCTTCTACTTGAGAAATTGCCAAAGACTCTAAGGTATACTCAATCAAGGGAATGTTTGCCAGTGGAATCAAGCACTAAAGGTTAAAAAGTTTAAAGTACCCTTGGAGTAGAGTAACTTAATGGTCTAAAATGCTCATTAAAAGAGTCCGCGACAACTACTGCTTGCAAAACCTTACATCAACCAATTGAATCATAGTTACCTATAATAAATTAATCATTTCCCTATATGAACCTCTTCAGCATTCAACATGTCTTTCTTTGGTGGCATATTTAGAAAATAAAGAAAAAAACGAGTTTCCCAATTGAATTGAATGAAAGTTGTTGTTCTTGGTGGTGGAATTAGTGGTCTAGCTGCTGCATTCTATGCAAAGTCGCATGCTCAAGTGACCGTGATCGCGGGTCAGAATGTAGGTGGTTGGGTGCAGACAAAGTTAACAAATGGTCGTTTGTTGGAAGCTGGACCGCGCTCTTTGCGACCTTCGGGAGAATCTGCTAGGTCCATGTTAGAGTTGGTTTATGCTTTGGGGTTAGATAAACAAGTACTGCCAGTCCCTGCTAAAAGTCCTGCTGCGCTTAATCGTTTTATCTATTGTGGTGGCTCTTTACATAATTTACCTGCCAATCCTCTCAAAATGATCATCGAAAATTCTCCTGTAATTAAAGGTCTTGTGTCTTCCGTACTTAAAGAGCCATTTCAACCCAAATCATCCAATGTGGACGAATCTATTCACGAGTTTGTATCTAGACGTTTAGGAGCTCATATTGCTGATAATCTTGTATCTGCAGTGATTCATGGAGTTTATGCAGGCGATATTAAAAAACTTAGCATCCGCTCCACTTTAAATGTACTTTGGAATGCGGAACAGAATCACGGATCTTTATCGAAATATGCACTTTCTTCTATGTTCTCTAAAAGCCCATTGGTGGAACCGAACCCTGATAAAGAGTGTCAGGCATTTGTGGATAAAATGGTGAAAGGCAAGATTTACTCGTTTTCAAATGGCATGCAACAATTAACCGACACTTTACGTGACAACATAGTCAAAGATGGAGTCCAAATAGTTTACAGAAACTGTCATTCTGTTGCCAATGATGTAAATCCAATTCAATAACGTTAGAATGTTAGATATCTTTTTTCTTACCGTAGCAACACAAGAATAGCAAAATGGATGGGTCAAGTCAGATTAAGGTAAAGTATTTGTTTAATTTTAAGGTATCTTTAGATGATGGTTCTACACTCTATGCTGATCATGTGATTTCTACAATCCCATCTATCAACTTTGCTGAAGTTATTCCAACTGCATTTAGCGCACTATCAAACGATTTGAAATCGATTGAATCAGTAGATGTAGCAGTCGTGAACTTGGTATACCAAAATTCGAAATTGGAACATGAAGGTTTTGGCTTTTTAGTTCCAAAACCAGAGTTTAAGAATATGGATATTTTGGGTGTTGTTTATGACTCATGCAGTTTCCCTAAACAATCGACATCTAAACCAAACGAAGTCAAATTGACAGTGATGTTGGGTGGATACGTCTTTTTAGAGAAATTTGGTCCCGTTCAACAAGTTTCAAAAGAAAAGTTATTACAAGTATCTGTTGATGCAGTCGAGAAAGCACTTAAATTTAAACCCGAAAATTTAATTGATTCTTTGGTAAGTGTACATGAAAAATGTATTCCACAATACTATGTTGGACATTATGATAAAGTGAAAAGGATAGAAAAAGAACTTTCCAAATCCTTCAATGGAAATCTATCAATAACAGGGGCATCCTATAATGGTGTCAGCCTTAATGATTGTGTACACAATTCCAAAACTCTGGTTCCCAAAATCTTTGCGAAATAAAACATGGATGATTTTATATTTAATTCAATTGTTTAACGATACGCTCTTGTAAAATATCCAATTCGGCTTTCATGTCAGTATCATCAACCGGTACAGGAGGTCTTCCTTTCAAACATTCATTAAACTTTTCGATATTTCGAGCGATTTCAACGCATAGAAATTGAATTCGAGTTACTGATTGATTAATTGTAAATATTACCAAAGAAACTATTTTCTTCACTGTATTCCAGTGTACAATTGTTACGTAATAAAGTACCGAAATTGTAATCATCCAAGTCAATTGATTCCATCAATCTAATAATTAAATAAGAAGGTTTATACTTTTCAATGAAATTTCTCCATTTTGATTTTGCAGCTTCAGTTTTGAAATCGTTTATTTCTTGTACGATATCAATTTTCATATTAGGGAATTCCTTTCTGAAAGCTTCGTATATTTGATTATCATATTTAGTTAATTTTATTTTATCGGAAGGGAAAGCCGTTAATAAATTGAAATAAGTTTCAGCATGTTGAATTGCTTTAATAGCCCAATGCATTTCGATATCTATTGAATGAATATTCTTTTAAATACCAGCATTATTTTCAGCTTTTTCAGGATCAAAGTTGTTTAAAGACATTTTAAATTTTTTTTTTTTTTTTTTAGAATGGGAAAAGGAAGAGACAAAAAGAAGAAATCACAAAAATCTAAAACTAAAGAAACAAAAAAAGTAAATTGATATTTAAAATTAATGAAAAAAAAAAAAGGAATTAGATTTTGATGATGAAAAATTATCAAAGAATAATAAAAAACAAAAGAAAAGAATTCATGATGAGGAAGAAGAAGATATTGATGCTATCTTAAATGAATTCAATAAACATGTATTCTGATCTATTATTTAATCTTATAGCAATCAGAATTATTCAAAATTACGGAAGAATCAAATTGTGGAGTACCTTCAAGAAGAGCAAACGCTTCTTGGACTTTAAACCCTTTAAATAACGCAGAATTCTTATTATTTGGTGGTGAATATTATGATGGTCAAAAAGTTTTCATGTATAACGATTTATTCAAATTTAATATCGAAAAATCTGAATGGAAACGTATCACTTCCCCAAATAGGTATTATAATATTTTAATAGTCCATAGTCCTGCTCCTAGATCATCACATCAAATTGCAATCACACCTGCAGGATTATTGTTTTTATGGGGAGGAGAATTTGTAAGTCCAAATGAAACAAGTTTCTTCCACTACAAAGATTTTTGGATGATGGATTTAAAAACAAATGCTTGGGAAAAATTGGACATTAGAGGTCGTCCACCTCCGCGTTCAGGTCATCGAATGGTTGTTTGGAAACATTTCATTGTTATGTTTGGAGGTTTCTATGATCAAAACAAAGACACAAAATAGTATCACATGAAAAACTAATCACTGGTAGTTATGATGATTTGTGGCTTTTTGATACACAAGAGTTTAAGTGGATAAAGGTGGAAGTAGGCGATCCTAAGCCAGCTGCACGTTCTGGATTCCAATTATTAGGTAAATAGTACCAATGTAATTCATTAACCCAAAGTTCACGGAGATCAAATTTGCTTATATGGTGGCTATTGTAAAGTCGCTTTGAAAGGAAAAAAGTTACAAGGGATGGTGCATACGGATACTTGGACACTATATATGTCATTGGACCCAAAGAATATTCGATGGGAGAGGAAAAAAAAATCGAAAGGAAGTCTTCCAATGTAATCTAAATTTCAATTTTAATTGTTAGTGCTAGAAGTGGTTGTACAACCGTGTATCATAAGGGGAAGGGAATCATGTTTGGTGGTGTGTCGGATATTCAGGAAGATGATGAATCGTTAGAGTCTATCGTACATGCAGATTTGTAACTTGATCATAAATTTATCTTGTTTAGATACCAATATCAAATAGACGCAAATAAGTGGTATCCTATATCTTTAAAGAAACCGAAACAACCAAAGAAGAAGAAGGCACAGAAAAGTGAATGTTATGGCTCGGATGACAATGAAAGTGAAGATGAAAAGGCCGATGAAGATGACGTAATTGGTCCAACTGAACGGTACAATGCAATGATGGGAGTGTCAAAGAATATCTTGTATTTGTTTGGGGGGATTGTAGAAAAGGAAAACAAAGAGATGACCTTGAATGACTTATGGTCCCTTAATTTGGACAAGTTGGATAAATGGAATCATTTAATTGTTGATGAGCGAGTCAATGAGCTGGTGGGAGAGGATTCAGAAGACGACGACGATGAAGATGATGATGATGATGAGGAGGAGGAGGAAAATGATGATGACGATGATGGAGAAGGCAGTGATGATGATGGATCAGAAGCCAAAGTAGAAGAACAAACCTCAAGATTATCTCTCAATGAAAGCAAAACAAATGCTAGCGAAGAAGAAAGCAAGCCAGAAGTAGTTTTAACTGAAGAAGAGGTAATATTAGTTTTATATGATAACCGATAGAGACTAGAGCAAGCTGCAAATGATCCTTTACCAGGAGGTTTTTAATGCAAGTATTTAATCTATAGAATCTGTAAGTGACTATTATGCAAGAACTAGTGAATATTGGCAAAAGATCATTCTAATTGAGGCTCCCAAATCTGGAAAACAACTAAGAAGAAATGCTTTTGATAGAGCTTACAAAAGGTTTCACATCATGCTTCCAGAGAACAAGATATTGGAAGAACAAATGCGTGAAAATGAAGCATTGGAGCAACTAAATATTGCTAAAATGAAAGAAAAAGCCGAGTCATCTAGAAATCGACATCGCTAACAATATAATTACTGTGAACATATATCTTTTTTTGTATTTTCCCATGTCTCATCAAACATGCACAATTCCTAGTGAAACTAGCGATCAATTTAAGGTATAAGCTCATGGAATATAGCTAATGGAAACCATCAGGTTCTTCGATTTCGGTAACGGTTAACTGTTGTTTTTAATACAAAGTAAGGATAAAACTATTGCCGCACTTGTTCTTAAAATTGATCCAAATAGTCTTCAAGTAGTTGTAGAACATTATTTACAGAATGTAACTTTGGAAGATATTGTTGAAGAGTTACCAGAAACATCACCTCGATTCATAGTCATATCATACGAATTGAAGCACAAGGATGGAAGAATATCGTACCCTTTAGCGGGTACAATAAACTTCTTCTAACGAATCATAGGGATTTATTACAAGTAAGATCAATATCAATTTAGATGTTTAGTCCTGAAGGTAGTTGAACATTTATTCATATACTAGGGTCCAGTTTAAACAATCGAATGTGTTATGCTAGTACCGTTACCCAAGTCTTTACCGAAGCTGGAATCACAGGAAAGGTAATGATCAAATCTTTTTTTAAAGGATTACTTTAGGTGTTTGATTTGGTAGAGGCTGAAGAATTAACAGATGATTGGATGGTCTCTCAATTGGAATCATCCAAGACTCGACCATAAATAAATTTGGAAATGAATACTTTATCGTTACCATCAATATCATGTGGGAATATTTCATAGATGTATATCATTTGAGTGAATTCTATTCGTCACGCGTTCATCAGTAGTCCTTTTATGGTTTTTATGATTGCATTTGCCTGTCAATAGTAGGATGAATATTGTACATTATAAAGATATCCATCACAAAAACCTAAAGGAATGGTACTAGTTATTACCATCAATTGATATAAGTTCCTATTTGCCTTGATTTGAGTTTGGTTTCTGGACAATTTTCACTCTTCTTTTTCCCATACAACAAACGACTGGTAAAGGATCTACGGAAATAATTTCATCAGTAGAGATGGAATGCTTAAACAATGATATAAAAGGAATTTGTGATAAATTACAGGAAACCTATACTCGTGAAATAATACAATCAATACCAGTCGAAATTCGATCACTAACCATGGGAAACTTTGTAGATTTATATAACGGTGATATAGATGAATGTCTAGGAAAATTGAATGCATATTTATTGTAACAAATGAATGTTAACCAGAGTAGTAAACAATCAAATAATAACTCTGTATCTACAAGATCAATTGAAATATCTGCACGAGATAGTATTAGTTCCTCGAAAACATTCGATGATTGGAGAAGTTCAATGGCATCAAATGCGTCAAGTTATCGAAGAGTGACTCTAAGAGGAGCAGATGAAAACATTGAATTATGTTGTCTTTTGCCTGGTTTAGATGATCAGTTAGAGGATACTACACAATCTATGGAATCTTTAAAGAAAGAAGAATTAATCAAATTGAAAGCTAGTCTTCAAGCTGCACAGGAACAAGCAAATAGTTTGCTTGCCAAGTACGGGATTTGAAGATATTTGAAAATAAACCTATTACAGAATGCTATGATTTCATTTGACTATTACCAAGTATTGCTCAGATGCAAGGTTAAAACCAAAGTATGGTTCAAATTGCTATTAGTTTATTAATGAATAATCCTAAGAGGCAGAAACAAGGGCATCAATCATCTTATAGAGGTAAAAGAAAAAGCAAATCAGATAGAATCCAAGTTTGATGAACGATTCTTTCTTCTGAACGGATATAGTTCTAAAAATCTCGGTAGCATCATAACGATGACGACCATTTGTGACTCTAATAGAGATTAAAGATACCATATTACTTGTGTATATGCCAAACTAGTAAAGGAGTATTTAAAATCAATGTAACCCATTCCATATTCAAAAGAAAGAGTACCCATAGTACACCTTGTAGTATATGCTCTGGGATGACAAACTAAATGGTTAAATTGAAAGTAAGTAACTTGATTTAATTTGGTACAGAGATCAATAGGATTTATATAATCGCATTCCAAGTCAGAAAACATGATAATCTACCAAAATTAAGAGAATCCAACATACGAAAAACACTGATCCAAATAAGAGCAAGGCATCTGCAATCAAAGCAAATAGAAATAAAATCTAACATGAGACCATCAACTCTTTTACCATCAAAAACTTTGGGTAAAAAAATAATCTTTTCAACAACCTCAATTAGTAATGACTTGGATTCAAGAATCATTCAAGAATAAATAATTTGGGAAATTGGATATTTTGTTTGGTAGTTTGGATACGTGTCCTGAAGGTATCATTCACAAAAACAATTCATTTCAATATCAGTTACAACTTATATAATCTCGGATATTTGCATTTATCATCATACTTTGCGTAAAGTCATCTGATGACATCATTATTTGAACGATATCCACGTCTACACAATTCCATGGTTGTCAATAATTGTGTGAGGTTCACTTTGTGAATGTCCATCAATCCATACCTGACTGATGGTGTTGCTAATGAAGCATTGGAATATCTGGAAAATTATCACATAAAAGATATGATGGAAGTAAATTATACGTGCAATTGATAGATTAGTGTATGGTCATTGGAATGGCACATCAACGTCCAATTGATCCGATATTATTTATGGAAGATTGTCTACAGAGAGTGAAAAAAGATAGAGATTACAATCCTAGAGCAAGATTACAGTGGAATGCATTCCTACCAATGATAAAATCAAATGGATCTTCACTATACACAACACAAAATCAAAAAGGAATTTACAGGAGACTGGGTAATAACAATGATGTTATTCCTGCAATTGTCAATTCAAACAAACTTATGAGACCTATCAATCCTGTTATACCAAAGATGAATCAATACGATCCACTTCCTGATATATCTGTCAATGAAGACACTTTAAATCAACAGATACCGTCAAAAAATTCATACAGGAATGTCATTTTTATTTTGGGTAAGATACCATCATTATTGACCTAAAGGTGGACCTGGATCTGGTATATTTATACACTAATGATTCGATAGGAAAAGGAACTCAATGCGAAAAACTTTCCAAAGAGTATAGTTACACCCATTTGTCAGTTGGTGAACTTTTAAGACAGGAAGGAACGAAAGACACATCATTGGGCAATGAAATCAATCGAATGATGAAAAAAGGGGAGATTGTTCCAATGGTAAATTAACATTATTAATAGTAAAGAGAATTACATTAAAGTTGTTGAAAAAAGCAATGTTAAACAATGACGACTCCAATGGTTTCTTGATTGATGGATTTCCAAGAAAATTAGATCAAGCTCTTGAGTTTGAGAAAATGGTAATTGATGATTGCTAAACAAAAGATTTGTAAACCCAAATTGATAGTTTACTACAAATGTGGAATGAATATCTTGCAAGCAAGAATTCTCAAACGAGGACAAACTAGTGGCCGAGAAGATGATAATTTAGAAACTCTACAAAAACGATTTACTACATTTATAGACATTTCATATCCAGTGGTTGAACACTACATGAAAATGAACAAATGTCTTACTGTATGTGTTTAATACATCTTACCCGTTAGATTTTGGCAGAGGATTCGATTGAAGAAGTTTATAATAGTTCTAAATTACACTTTGCTCCACACCCACCATTATATCATAACAACATTACATTTGTCTTAGGTGGGCCTGGCTCTGGTATACAACTGCGTTGATTTATAGTTAGGCAAAGGAACACAATGCGAAAGACTCGCAGCAGAGTTTAACCTAGTACATCTATCAACTGGTGACTTGCTTCGGGAACAAGTAAGTCAACAGACACCACTTGGACTTGAAGCAGAAATATTAATGAAAGAAGGAAAAATGGTCCCTCATGTAAATTTGTTTTATTCATTGTATTAGGGTTTACTCTTAGAAATTCTTCGAGATAAAATTGAGAAAAACTTTAGTGCAAATGGATTCTTGATCGATGGCTTCCCAAGAAACATGGAACAAGCACATGAATTTGAAAGAATGGTAAGAGTATTGCCTCAAACGAACTTTAGATTGGGCCTTGTAGATCCGTGCTAGCATACCAATGTTCATTTGAAACCTTAGAAAGGCGATTACTAGAGAGAGGAAAAACAAGTGGACGAGCAGATGATAACCTCGATACAATAAAAAAGAGGTTTAAGACTTTTCAGGAGCAAAGCAAACCAGTTATCGATTATTACAAGGCAAAAGGAAACTGCACTGAGGTAACTTCAAGTATATTGAATGTGTGTTAGATATCCTCTGAAAACGAAATACATCAAGTGTATAGTGATTCGAAACAACTTTTTGTTCCTCCTACACCTATTTCACATCCTAATATCATATTTATGCTAGGAGGCCCTGGGTCAGGTTACAATAAAATTATTTTAATAGATAGGAAAGGGCACCCAATGTTCTCATATTGTTGAAGATTTCAAGCTCAAGCACATATCAACAGGAGAACTACTTCGAAAAGAAGTAAATAACAGAACAGCTATTGGAAACTTGATTGAAAGTCAATTATCAAATGGCAATTTGGTATCAACGGTAAATGATTTATTCTAAACCCATCCAAAGAATTTAGTAATTGGGCTATTGAAACATGAAATCGAACAGAATATACTGGCTGATGGATTTCTTATTGGTAACATGAAGCAAAAAACTAATTCGACAGATGGATTCCCTCGAACTCTTTCTCAAGCTCTTGAGTTTGAAAGGATAGTAAAGTTTCGTTTCTAACTGTTATCGTAGATTGGTAAACCAAGAGGGGTCATCAGCCTCATCTGCCCTCCAGAGATCCTGGAAAGTCGATTGATAGAACGAGCGACCATTCAAAATCGATCTGATGATAATCAGTCTACTATCAAGAATCGAATTAAACTATTCCAATCAGAAAGTACACCACTGTTTCATTATTATGAAAAGCAATCTTTACTAGTGAAGATTGCGGCAGCATCAGCATTACCTTATGAGATATACAGTGTACTTATCGCATCATTTCCTTTCAAAATGAAGAATCCATTCATTGGAAAGAAACTTATATTTATTTTAGGTGGGCCAGGTAGTGGGAAAGGTTTTCATTTAACTTACTCTAATAGTTAGGAACACAATGTGAAAATATTATTCATTCAAAAGCATATTCACATACGTCCACTGGTGATTTGCTAAGGGAGCAAGTTAAAAACAAGACACACATAGGAAAGAGTATCGAATCACTACTAAAAGAGGGTAAAATGGTCCCAGATGTAAGTTTTTTATTGTCTAAATTGTAGTCATTGATATTATCGTTGCTGAAACGAAAATTACAAAGTTTATGTGAAGATGAAAAGTATGAAGGCCATTTAATAGATGGTTTTCCAAGAACTCTCGAACAAGCAAAGATGGTAATTGTGGTTATTAACTAATCAAAGTTCGAAACTGAGGTAGCTCCATGCGAGTTTGTGCTATATTTTGAAGTGTCCAACCAGACACTTACACAACGGTTGCTAAAACGAGGAGAGACAAGTGGTAGATCAGATGATAATATGGAAAGTATCAAAACCAGATTACAGACTTTTGAAAATGAGAGCTTTCCTGTCATTCAGTACTATTTAGAAAAAGGTCGAGTAAAAACTGTTAATGCAGAACAAAATGTTGATTCAGTTAAATCAGAAACCTTACAATTTTTTTAATAAATTTTAATACTAGTATTTGATATACCTTTTACTTTACTTTGGTCAATGAGCTTGAGGAGGATTAATTACGGATTCTAATAAATGTATATTTTGATACTACTTTTATTTGCTCGTCACTAAAATAACTACATTTCAAAGATGATACCGCGTTTAATTAATGATAATTTAAATGCAAAATCACTGGACTTATGAAACATTTTGGATCGACTTTTACCGATAACATAACCCACGAACAACATTCATGTTCATTTCAAAAACAAACAGATATCATTGCAATGTATTGCAATGTATTAATATAACATGTTGAACACGAATAAGCACCACGTTGTTTTTCGTGTCAATTTCGCGCACCCCCCCAAGAAACACCAGGTGCCTCCCAATGCAGATTCAGAATCTTGCAGGAAAAATCGCCGTCTGATCCTGCTAAAAAAAAGAAGACAATTTCTTTATTACAGCCGTCAGTAATTATGCAAA
This sequence comes from Globomyces sp. JEL0801, assembly GCA_027595885.1. Lineage (NCBI taxonomy): Eukaryota > Fungi > Chytridiomycota > Chytridiomycetes > Rhizophydiales > Globomycetaceae > Globomyces > Globomyces sp. JEL0801. Next base: position 47,276 of record JADGIX010000002.1, read on the forward strand.
GCCAAGAAATGTGTCACACTATCGCTGCAGATACTACTTTGGAAAACTCCGAAGAGTCCTTTGCCACCATATTGATATCCTTAGCAAGAGAACAAACAACTCCTGCTAAAAAAATTGCATCTATCTCAAATTTATTAAACCCTTACTGTGATTCGAACCAGAATATTCCTGCTCTTTCTACCGTAATGTCTCATATTTCCCCTGTAACAAATGTACCTTCTCTCGATGTTTTTGATAGATATGGAAATCTTGATTCAAAATCAAATGATTTCAGATCTATAAAGCAAATGGCAGAGACAAGTCACATTTTTTCAAACCGTTCTTACATACAGTCCAAAAAAATCAATGACTTATACCCTTTAAATACTCAAAGTATATCAGTCTATTCTGACTCTACATTGGCAAATTTATCCCCACCACCGTCTTTACAGCGTGAAAGCTCAACCGATACTATAAAATTGGACTCAAAAAAACGCCTTGCCAGTAAAAATTCATCCAGATCTAAAAAGGCCAAACGTACCGTGGAGAAAAGTGCCCAGGACGAGGAGATGTGCTTAGAAGATGCCATACCACGATTGCAGCAATTAAAGGAAGCCAATGATCAGTATTCCCCCAAATGGGTTAGATATCATGGGGTCAGAAAAGAGGTAGTCCAATAGTGCTTATGTTAGGGAATGTGCGATTTATGTACACCAAACAAATGGCTTCAGTTAAAAGACAGTGCTTTTTGGTATCATAAACAATTCTTTCATGGAATATCCTCCGTAACAGGGTCGCCATTCGCTAGCCCGCTTGAATATCGCACCATTTGGCTCGGCTCTGTAAATCCAAACGCAGGTGTAGCAATAACGCTGAATACTGAAGGTAAATGTTCGTGCTGTTCTGAATGGATCCCATTGTTCAAGAACAAAAAGCGATTTTCACACTACTTTGCATCAACAGTGCTTGCGAAACGATACTTACTTCAGCATGATGATCTGCAAAAAGAGCATCCAATCCTTTTATGTGAATCTCCTTTACAGATATTGGCTGGCAGACTCGAAAATAGGTCGATATTTGTGCCACCTGGCATTATGGTTTGTAAATCTATTTTGAACGATACAAAAACGCATGAAAGTGGAATGATGAGCTCAGTTTGGTATAAGCATGCTCAAAAGTGCCATAAAAACTCTCAATAAAAATTTTTTATGTTTGTGTTACAAAAATTCAATTTGAAATATTTGTTGTTTACGCGATTAATCTGACTTTTAATGATCACCTTCAACAACAAAAATAGTGCTGTGAAGCGAAATACATCAGCTATGCAATTATCCGATAAGGTAGTTAATGCTTTAGAGAAAACACCAAAGATGAAGCCAATGGGCGGTTTACGAAAGGCATTATCTGCATCTTTAGATTCATTCAAGGAATTTGTTGGAAATTTTGAACTTAAAAAAAGATCTAATACTTCAAATGCAAAGGTTGAGCAAAAGAATACACAAAACCATTCACTTTCAACCAAATCAAGAATTGATTTTGGTAAGAATATTGAAGATACAGCTACACCAGTAGAACTTGATTTAATAACTGAAGCAAATCTGAACATTCCAAAAATTAATGGAGGTGTTAAAGGTTTCTTTTTAGGATCTGCAAGTTGTAAGTTATCTCACCAAGAATCACAAAGAACTATGGTGGAATCACCTCCATCTAGTCAATCTTCGATTAATCTTAAACTTTTTGATGCGTCTGCTGGTGTTAAAGGTAGACCGCTACCAAAAACGCCAGTTGTTGAATCGACAATTCCTGAATCAAGCACTTTAGAAATACAACAACAGGTCAAGATGACTAGAGAAGCATTCTTAGCAGAGCTCATGGCAGGGAATATGCAATTATGCGATGCATTCGCGTCCAAATATGACGTTGGTGATTTACTTGGAGATGGAGCATTCGGATTTGTCTTCACCGCTACCAAGAAAGAAGACCAAGTGGAAGTAATTGAGTAGTAGTTAAATATAGGTTGCGGTGAAATTCATTGAAAGAGCCAAGATCAGTAATTGGGTTACGTATGAAAAAACTGGGGAGCACATGCCTTCAGAAATACATACTCTCCTCACATTGAACCATCCAAACATTATCAAATACATAGAACACATAAACGAATCGGATTATATTCTCTTAGTAACTGAATTACACGGAACGCCATGGGATGCTAGTAACTTACAATTGGACCCCAAAAACAACCCTGGATTAAAATTCAAATTTCGCCCAAAAGTACCTAAAGGCAAAAGAAGAACCAGTTGCGATTTATTTGAATGCATCGATGCCCGTAATTTTTAAATCTGACCATGTAGATACCCGCATTCCCATTCCAAAGGCGAAATTCTTGTTCACTCAAGTAGTCTTGGCTTGTGAATATCTTTTCGACAAAAAGCTAGTACATCGTGACATAAAGGATGAAGTACAACTTCCTATTTCTTACCTTAGAATATCTGTGTCAATGAACGCTATGTAGTCAAGTTGATAGATTTTGGCTCTTCTTCAAAAATTCCACAAAAGAAGGACGAATATTTCAAGAGATACAATGGAACACCACATTTTGCAGCTCCCGAAATTGTTCGCGGTAAACCATATCAAGGACCACAAGCGGAAGTATGGTAATTGACTATCATGTGAATCGTGCTAAAATCAGGTCTTTGGGAGTGCTGCTATTTACTATTTTATTTGGTGAGAATCCTTTTCAGACTACAGATGATATAATAGCATTTAGTGGTCGTTTACATTACCCAAGACATATCGACAATGGTGAATAATATTTTATTTTTGCTAATGAGTAGATGCTAGAGATTTATTAGAGGCAATGTTGACTATTGATGTAAGAAAAAGAATTCCGATGCAAAAGGTTATATTCTTGAATTTAATGATAATAGATCCTTGCTCATCCATGGTGTCAAAGTACAGCAAGTGCCTTAAAGAAACAGTACCGAGATGAGAAGGAGAGGGAAATTACATTGCAGTCCAAATGGTTTTAATACAAATGATAACAAAATTGTTTATTTTTGAGTGTGACTGTTTCGGTCGGACAAATTCAAGTTTTCCTTATGAGTAGCATTCAAAAACTACTTCATATAGAAAACTACAATGCTGGATTTGTAGAGGAAATTAAGAGGAATATGATGAATTCTTCTACCGCAAAATCATCTATCGATCCAAGGATGGTGTTGAAGAATATATTTCTAGCAGTAGAGATGATTGTAAAAAATCCTACTCTAATCAACCCTTCAAAACCATCAAAATCAACTAAATCATCAAGCCATTCTAGAAAATTGGACTATTTAATGTCGATCCTGTTCCTGGCATTGGGAAGCGTCAAGAAAACCAATTGGGTTACTTTAGATGCAGAGAAATATGCGTTAAACATATTGACAAAGCTTTTGGATCTTAATTTGGTAAACAAATTGGACTTAATCGTTTAGTATAAGTTATCATATTCATTGCTTTTATTCGTCCATTCATCGTTAACAAACACAAAATCATCTAATTTCACTACAACATCACCTCGAGCCGATACATTTCAACAACTGCTACTAGTAAACTCACACTCAGCATCTTCTACCAAAAACCATCGAAATATTTCTTGTATTTACTTTTTGAACGCCTTTAGAGTTGCGCATGGACTTGGATTCAACTCAAACGTAATTCAAATCCAATAATTGTAGTTTCATCTGAATGAATTGGCATATCATCCGGATGGTCTATTAACATGCTATCGGGCGCTGTATAATTCAAATGAATCACAGGGACTGAATCTTTGTGACAATGCATTTCGATATTTTTATAAGGCTGGAATGGAATCAGAAGGTATTCCAAATTTTATTTACGTTAAGCACACAAAAACTGTCTGGAACATTTCAAACTGGGATTAACGTTATTCACAATGTCACATAGATTCGATCCTTCTATGATGGATAAAATTATTGCACAGGTTTCTCAAAAATATCTTAAAACGCACAATGGTAATACCATGAAGCTCATAAGCAGATTCGAAACAATTGGCAGCTTTTTTAGGCCATCTTCTAGAAACCCAATCACTTACAGATTCATTGAGAATATCCACAATTCACTGGATGGAAATTGCTTTACTAGTCAATCAAACGGTAATAGATGAATGAAGGTAATATTAGAGTGAATCTTCTACGATATACAATGTGATCATTAATATGATTAAACGTGGATCATTGGCAAAGTCAGTTGAAGAAAGTATGATACGAACTATCGAAGCCATTCAATGGTTGTCTGATCCAACTGGAAATGCTGATACACCAGTGCTCATAGAAAGTTTGGAATGTACTTCATTTGATGAATTGGAGATACAATGGCTTCTTTTCTTATTTGGAAAATTATATAAGATGATTCAGAACAATACAGATAAGTCATTTCAAGAGTGTCTCGTCGGTTGTAGTAAGACTGTTTTGAATAATGGTATCAACAATTTCCTATACAACACCCTCAATTCAATGAATAAAACTGTGATGGGGCTGATTTCATTTGATGAAAAGAAAACAATGACTTTAGGAATGAATATTTGTAGCTGTCTTACTCAATTATCCTTCATTGTGGGATCATATGAGTTCTCCTTGAATTCTGAAAGATGGAATTCGTTTCTGTCTATGAATGATCAAACTAAAGCTATAGCGTTCCAAGAGCGTATTTCCTCATTATGCTTCAATATTGGAGTCTCACTATGCAATTCGAAAAATTATCCCGAGTCTCTACATTATCTTAGTGAATCCTGCAATTTATATGTGAAATTGATTAACACCAAAACGGAAGTTTTTGTAAGGAGAAAAGTGACAACAATACAATGTATGTTGTCTCTAACGCAGTATAAGGTTCGGAAGATATTTAACCATAGAATGTTGTAGAAAGCATTGTTAATTTAATTCGTGATGTCCCTCATCTCATTCAGCAAGAAGAATTTGAAAAATCCCTTGTCTCATGCATCTGTATGTATATGGCTGCATCTCATGGACAAACGAATGGCCAATATCAACCTCTTTGTAGATCCTTTATCAATAATCTCAATGCTATTCATTTGCTAAAGTTGGCTGACTTGGAATACAATCAAATGACTATTTCTAATTATTCTATCCCAACATCTGTACTTGAAGAAGTGATAGCAGTGGCTTTGGAAGTCTCTACATCACAATTTGCTCAATTAAAGTTTGAAGTAGTATTCAGTTAACCCTTAAGGTGGAAAATTCGGTTAGTAGAATGTAAACGCATGTATGAACCGGAAGCAGCAACAGCATTGATAACGAAATATATCGAAAGTCATGATAAAAAAGATACCCCGGAACCAAATATACTCTTTATGATATCAAAATTACATGTTGAATTGGCCATTTCGATGAATGAATGTGACAAATTCGATGGAACGTTGTTTGAATACGTCTTCGAAATGTGGGCCAAATGGACTTCTGAAAAACTTGTTGATGAAGCAAATAAAGCGAGTATGTACAGCTACATGGGTAAATATTCTCATTAATTTGAAGTCCACTTGTGTAACTATTTGGACGGAATTGGATCACATAGGTTGTTAGCTTGCTGCTTACAGTTAACCATCAAATTCGCCCACGTGAATGAAATCGAGCCTCAAAGAATGCAGCATATGTTCATACGCTTGTCAAATACTTTCTTAATTATGGGCTACTCTGGAAGAGCCGGTTTGGCACTAGAAATGGCAAAATCATATTCAGGAAATGATAATGGGTCATTTTATATATCATATGCCAATTATCTATGTGATATTGAAAGTACTGAAAAATGGTAAACAATGGCTTACTCATAAATTAAGTTTGGATATACGCTCCAAAATAGTTGCTGAAGATATGCACTCTATGAAAAAATCTGATTCCATACACTTTAGTATGCTAAAAAGGTTAGACTCGAGGATTTGTATTAGGCGATGTCTATTTCCGAAAGCCTTGGACGAAGCACTCTCTAGTTATCGATTGTTATCTACCCTTTTGTCCAAATCAGAAACAAATTCCTCTGCACTAAAGAAATTAACAACTCCGATCCAAACAAGTATGTTATACAAAAAGCTCTTACTATAGGTCTCTTGCTTGATACACTGCAAAGAATATGTGATGTGTATAAACTTCAAGGAGAACCTAAACCTCTCGAATATTATTTAAAAGTTGGAGTAGATTTAGCAAGAAAATCCCATTCATTGCATTATCAAACGCTATTTCTAACACTACTGGCTGATTTAGAAGTTCGCCGGGATAATCTTACCCAAAGTAAAGATTACTTACAGCAAGTTGATTCATTAAGAGTTTCAGTAACATATTTGATTAATTAATTATTAGGAGGGGAATGAGCATGTAATGGCCTTATATCATTTGAAGCAGGGGGATGTATTTTCTACCGATGATAGTTTAGTTCTTGATGCCGGAAAGGAATACCAGAGAGCAGAAAGTATTATTGATGAGTTGTGTAATCCTGGATACACCAAAGATTTTGAATTTCAGGAATTGAAGTAATTCTAGTGTATTGACTGTATTTAGTCCAAAGAGTACGAAATCCAAAAGTGCAAAAGAAATGGCCAAAAAAAGTAAGCATGAACATAAATTCACTGTAGGTACGGTTAGTGCGAAAATGTCGTCGAGATGTTTTGGACTTGAGTACCTAAAAAGTGATGCACTATTTGGAAAAGGTTTATTAATTCTTCTGACCTATCTTAGAGTCTCTGTATGAACGTCAAAGGGAATTCAAAAAAGCAGAAGTAGTTTTACAGCACATTGGAACACTTTCTTTAGCATCAACACATAGGGTATGTATATCATTAATACTGATTGGAAGGCGCGTTATCTGCACAGTATTAGTCAAATGAAGCTCGACAACTTTCTGAGACGAAATTCTTCTGTATCCCGTTTAGAAATGTTTAATGAATCTGTGTTATGTTTACCTTGGAACCTTGTCTCAGCATCGAAATCCGCATCTAAAACAAAAAATTTGGAAAAGCAGATTGATTCTATTTTAAAAACCTTAAATGAGGCTTTTGTTTACAATTTCTGTTTTGGAAGTGCAAAAGTTGCACAATCCATTATCAATTCCTTAATCACTCTACAATTTATCCAGGGTTACATATTTAATGACATTAGATTGTCGCTTAGTGTCCCCGAACTGATCCATAAACTAGGTTTTATTCTATCTATAAGTTAATCATTTAGATATACCCATCAGTTTATATTCAAGTCGGCACAATTTTTCAAATACTACTGCTGATGATCCAAAGGCATTTTTCGAAGATTCATACTCCTCTTTCACTCAGGAAATCATAGAAAAACTTCCATCTAATATCACTGTTGTGATTCTGTCCATAGACACGAAGAAAAACGTTTTAAATATTGGTCGATTGGAAGGACATGCTGCCAACACTATATTTAGACTACCATTGACCAGATCCCAAACTCGAGATGGTGGATTGAATGGGAATGGATTAGATTATACATCTGTGTCGTCCGAATTCGACCAAATAATGAAGTTGAATGTGGAAACCACTTCAAATGCCAAGGTTTGTATCACCAATCAGGAAAAGCGAAAGTGGGTAGAATCTCGCAAATCATTGGATAATCGACTCCACAAATTATTAAAATCCATCGAAAAGGAATGGCTGGCAGGATTCAAAGTAGATATACACATAAACTGATTTTTAGGGTATCTTCTCTACAGTGTCTTTCCCGATTGGCATCATAAATGAATTCAAGCTGAAGTTAGAGAAGTTAATCTTTGAAAACATCTCTCAGTTTTCTTCTAAAACCAGAAAGCTGGAATTTAATTCGGACCTCTGTAAACTAATTCTATCACTTGGTCCCAAAACTGAATCGGGGGATTTAGAAGATATCATTTTCTACCTTTTAGATTTTTATCAGTGTCAAGGTGTTCCAGTCGAGTATTCCGAAATAGATATTGAAGAGGTAAGCGATATTTTAGTGACCCAAGATATTGTTCGCTATGAATGATTTGATTACCAAATTTTATAAGAAGCATAAACTTGACCAATCGTTTGCTACTGATAACCATCTGGTTTTAATACTTGACAAATTCAGTCAGAAGTTCCCATGGGAATCTCTTCCATGTATGAGGTCGACGTCTGTTTCTAGATTGCCAAATAGTTCCATTCTGAAAATGCAACTGTCATCAGAACGAATTGTGGATCCTTCTAAAACGTTTTATCTGTTAAATCCATCCGAAGATTTGATACGAACACAAAATCAATTTGAATCCCATCTCGATATGTATTTCTTCTTCACTCTAATTAAATTACTAGTAATTGGAATGGCATAGTGGGTAGGAAGCCAGTAAAAGATGAAATTTTGGCTGGAGTTGGGGATAGTGAAATATTCTTGTAATTTCATTTGAAAGTAATGTATAGATATGCTGGGCATGGTGGAGGGGAAGAATATCTTAATAATCAAACATTCTCATCATTAAATAAGGTTCCTGTCGCGTTGTTATTTGGTTGTAGTAGCGGTCAGTTAAAAGCAAATGGAGAATTTGATCCATATGGGATTGTACTTACATATTTAAACAAAGGATGGTAAGTTCTTAAAATCTGTTGAGTTAATTTATAGTCCGGCTGTGGTTGGAAACTTATGGGATGTTACTGATATTGACTTTGACAGATTCTCGATCAAATTCTTGCAAAATTGGGGGCTTTTCACACCTTCCAAATCAAAGTATTATTCTATTTGTGAATCCCTTGCGATGTCGAGAGATGAGTGTAAGTTAAAGTACTTGGTGGGAGCAGCACCAGTAGTTTATGGATTGCCAGTACATTTACAAAAATAATAAAATACCTTTGAAGTTGGTTTTGTAATATTTGAAGTAAATCTGATCTTTGTGAGTTGTACAATTTTTTCTGGACATTGAATGGTGATTGAGTTTGAAACGGTAGCAGCAAAACAAATTAGAAAGAAAGGTTAGATAAACCAAGTCAATTTATTCTTAGAGACGACCTCCTCTCACTTTAGATTTATGTGGTCGAAACAACCATCAATTGGTAATCAACACCATTAACCATTTAGAGACTTTAGTATTAAGAATAATCAAAGACAGCTTTTCTAGTTATTTTCAAGGTAAAACAGTGCCTTCGGTTGTATGGAATGATATCAGCACTGCATTAAATCAATCGGACGAAGTTAGAAATGCTGGATTTTCTATCACCCCTCAATCAGTTAAATCATTCTTTAAAACTACAAAAAAATCATTCTTGGAATTTAAATCTGATCCGTTGTCTGTTAAACCTCGTCATTTTGAAGTAATGAGCGACATCTTAAACATTCCTGAACAACCAAAAGAAACTACCATCATAAACAACGACAAAGATACTATCGATACCCATTTGCTTGCAAATCTTCCAAGGACTCCTCATATAGATTGTAAGATTCGAAATACAACTTCAAAAGCATCAGTAAATACAAATTTTGAACTTATAAGACCTCTCACAGATACGTCTATTCGAAAACCACGAACTCCTTCAAAATGTGGTATTTGTGGTATGAAATTTAAGAATAACGTCAATAGAAAAGATATTGACCCGATATTCAAAAGAAAAACAACAAAAACATATTCTGCTATGCATTGATAGCTGCTTTGAGTCGGAACCTGCAACAAAAACTTTCTCCAAGGTGTTAGTTAATAAGGTGGTTAATAACGTGGAAGTGTTAGAATCATGTCCAGTTTGTAAATTATCATGGTCAAGTATTACTATTGGAAATGTTAAATTGGAGCATTTAAAAATCTGCTTTGATTGTCACGATTTACCTTTGGAGTCACTAGTTGAATATTTGAAAGATGTTTCCTTTCAGTTCAATCAATCTCAATCTTTACCTACTACACCAAAAATAGTACCCAATGTTTCTCAAGTCGAAGAATTGCCAAATGTAATTGAATCCTCTGTTGCAAAACCGCATCGAAATGCTTTTGATCTATTGAAACCTATAAAAGTTACCAAAAAGAAATCGAAGAAGTTGATAAAAACCAGCCTTCTCCCAATAAATGATGCGAAAGCAGTATTCAAGGAAAGACAAAATTTGATATTGGAGCATACGACGCCATCTGAAATAAAATCAAACGATAATAGTCATGAATTCACTACACCGTTTAAAAAAACAATACGGTTTATTGGAGGAAATCCAGAATTATCTGTCAATAACAACCCTTCGCTTTGGGAACTAGGCACTGTGCAAGGATATCAAATACCGGATTGCAGTGTGGTCACACCCTATAAAGAATGCACTCTACCCCGAGATGTTTCTATCGTACACTCCCCTAGTAAAGAAATGCAAAAAGTTTCAGAAAAGTTCTTGGTGGTTGTAAAAGAAAAGCGAATAAATCTAATGGAAAATATTATGACTCTGATTGAAGATTATCGCAAATGGGTAAAAACCTTTCTGTTAATGTTAGTTTGAAAATGAAGATGTACAATATAAAGATCAGTTGGAAAAATTGAAAGTCTGTCCTGATGAGAGCCTCAAATCTCTTTCATCACATTCAAACTTTAGTAACGATTGGATCTTTTCAGCGAAACTCAACTGTAAAGAGGATATTGATAGTATGCTGAACTGCTCAATTGCTCAATCAATCCAAACAAAAGAATTGTCGGATTTATTCGATTATGAACCTACTCCGTTTCCCGAATTATCGAATACAGCACCAAGAGAAGATCATACATCTGATAAGGATACATCAAACTTCACAGACATTATGACTATACCAAAACCACAGTTAGACTATCATCTAAACCCCGTGGTTTCTATCGCACCGTTAAAGTCTTGCATTGATTTATCATTCTCTCAATTCAGTTGTGTAGATTATCTCCCTAGTCCGAAGATTCAAAAGAATTCGATATATATAGGGGATGCAATACAATACTTCCCTCCATTGGTGGATCTTAAGGTTTCACATTTACCCAGTATTGATATTTACCCATTTAATATAAGTGGAGCTGATGACGATATTCAAATCTCACCTAAAAATGGAATGGATTCTCTTGTAATTAAGAAGAAAATTGACGATTCTATAAAAGCAGGGGATGAATGGTGCTCAATTCTTCCTTCAATTAGTCCCTCAAAAGGGGATCTACGTACTCAAGTCTCTCAGCAGCACATGTTTATCGAAACCGAAAATCTTGGCACCGCAACATACCAAAGTGCGCCTAGTTTTGATCGAAACAATCTAAATGATTTTGAATGTCTTTCGGAAGACGAATTGAATCCCTTCCATGAAAAATCACCGAATTTCGAGCCAGATGCAGTGCCAGTAATAAGCCTAATCTCCAGTCCAGTTTACAGCTCACTAGAAATTCAGGCTACGACTCCATTCTTGGAAGTAACTGCGACTCCTGGTTTTCAGGCTAATGATAACTTTGAAAGAGGAATGAATGACTTTAGCTGCACAGATTCTGATTCACAAGAGCTCGTGGCCGAGCCATTTGTGGTTATGGATGAATGTGAATCTGTGAGTGAAGTAGAGAAAGACATTGATGATGAAAACCAACACAATGTTATTTTTTCGGAAAAAGACCTTAACTGCATGATTAGCGGTATGGATGCCACATTGGAATTGGAAGGTTTACTAGAGTATGATATCAAGTCAAGGTCATCAGAGGATGTTGTAGAATCGGACACTGAATCTCTTGAATTCCTATGTGATTATAAAGATAACGGGTTATCAGCGTCCCAAATATCACTAGCAAGTACAGTGATTGAAAGTACTCAAGTTGAAAAATCATCGCATGGATCAGTTTTACAGAATTTGGTGGTCCCCGATTATCAAAACATGGATATAAACGACATTAAGGTATATATCGATATACTTATTATTTAAAAGAAAATAGCTGCATCTTTTGGTTTAAAAACGAATTGTGGGCGAAAGTTTTTGGTTAAAAAACTGCTCGAAATTTGGGAGACTCAAAATAAGAAATCAAATGTCATTGAAGCACCAGTTTCATCCAAGGAGCAAACCGCAATATTGATAGAACAGTCGATAAGTAGTAATCATGATCTGTATCGTAGGATACTCTGCTATGAGGTATGAACATGTATCGCTTACAATGGACAGCCGATTGAAATTGATGATGTAATTGCGATTATAAATGGAGATGTTACTCGCAAAGCAATTAGAGAGTATTTGGACAAACAAGGAATCAGTTATATTGGCCGTCGTTAGAGTAGCTTTTATGTTAATAATTTAATTTATCGTTAGATTTAGAAGTTGAGATCCACTTCAATGATATGTGATATAACATCATAGTTTTTTTTATATTTTTTGGACAATAGCTGTTTTATCTTCAATTAAAGAGATGAACGTATCTTTTCAATTAATTGAAGAGGAATTCTGTGTTCAATCAATATTTGTAGTGACTTATATACTCTTCAAAGAATGCATTGTGAAATCACTCTTCTATTATTAAGTCTCATTTATGTTAAACTTGTCATAATTTGAGTAAATCTGAATAATATGTCACCCTTGTCACTTCTGGCGGAACCAACTTCTTGATGTTTTTTTGATGGTACGTATATAAGTTATTTAGTATATAGGGAAATTTGCCAGTGATTCATGAAGCAATTGTTGGTGTTAAAAGTTTGGGGCATTTAGTGGTTGGGGATCCAAAAGGTGCGGGGAAGGCATGGGTGGATTATTCAGAAAATTCAGTAATTGGATCAGGTGTGAAAAGTGCAGCTGCAGCCATATGTGGGGATATGGAGGAAGCTCATCGTCTTGGCAAAAATATGGGTAAAACTACCATTAAAGCTGTAAACTTAACTGCAATACTTCCTGGTACACTTCCAGTAATTCATGAAATTGCTACTTGCTTTGAATCATTAGCAGATGTCGTCATTGAACAAGATGCTGCAATGGCTAGACAGAGATGGGAAGATTATTCTGAACAAAGCATCGTTGGTAGTGGTGTAAAAAGCGCAGCTGCAGCCGTATGTGGGGACATGGAAGAGGCACGAAGACTGGGTATCAATATGGGAAAGGCAACGGCACACGCTTCGGTCGGAGTTGCCGCTATTGGGGTAACCATTGCAACAGCTGGGGCGGCTGCTCCTTTAGGTACTCTATATTTCATTCATTTATTAATACCCAGGTGTTGCAGCATCCGCTGCATTCGGGGCCACGGTTGGTACTGGAAGTAGTATGGCATCCAATGCGATTGGAAAAGTCATAGAGAATGAAACAATAAATACTGGTGATATGGTAGGAGATGGATTAATTGGAGGAATTTTAGGTGGTGCGGGAGGATATGTTGCAGGAAAAAAGTTTGTCAATCAAATCCCTAAAGCACCTCCTGCTCCGCCGCTCAGTACCGAACAAATGGCAAATGCTGCAAATAATGCTGCCCAGGCTGCTAGTGGAGCTCCTCCACCTTCTGTTTTTGAACAAGCTGCCCAAAGAGCTAACCAATTAGCGGCAGAGAGAGCCATACCTCAGGCACCCCCCGTTCCGCGAATACTTGCTGACCAATTAGGCAATGCTGGTAATAATGCTGCTGGTGGCGTTCCATCGCTTTCTGTTTTTGAACAAGCTGCTCAAAGAGCGAACCAATTAGGTGCAGAGAAAATTCCCCAAGCACCACCTGTTCCGCGATTGCTTGCTAATCAATTGGGGAACGCTGGTAGTAATACTGGTGGAGGAGTTCCGTCATTTTCTGTTTTTGAACAGGCTGCTCAGATTGCCGCAGAAAAGGCTGTTATTCAGCAAGTAGTTGACAATTTTAGCAATCATGTCAATGATATTAGACATGGAAACATCGTTCCTTTAGATTTAGCTGAATCTCTTCAAGAATTTAAGCAAGGTCTTATGGTGAACGAATTACTTGATGGTGACTTGGTATTAAACCGCAAAGGGCCTGGAGGTGTGGAAATCAAGGTCAACTCAGCTGCCAAGGAATTGATTGGAAAGGAGTATCAAAATGCAGTCAGAGATGGTCGAGCTACTCTAAACAATCCGAAATTGATGGCTTCCGATATCACTGTTGATGCTCGAGGATTGCCCCAAGATGCCGCAATGAGAGCTGTTAATCGTGGAATGGAGCAAGTGAAGCAAAGATATCCTAACGCCGATATTACCCGTCACAAGTGAAAACTGCAATCGCGCCTGATGGCAGCATTAGGTCATCCCATGTCGTTGGTAAAGTTTCAGGCAATGTAATTTTGGATCAGCAGCTTCCTGCTGGAAACGTCGTTAAACATAATGTTCACATTAGTTTACAGTAAAACATTGTCGTCACTATCGTGAATATTTTTTTCTTTTTGAATTTTAATGTATGGTTGTTACATGTGAATTGCTTGATTTCCAAACTCAAATCAATTAATTACAACAAATGATTACTGGTATTAACGTAGCACAATTTCCACACCACCATAGGGAACACAAAGTTTCCTTAAATTCTGGATAATTTATTCATTTTCAATACAACGTATACCGTTTCATGGGATCAATAGTCCACATTGATTAGGATTCAAAATATGACTTTGGAAATTATAGCAAAAGTATTTCAAAACCTGATCTGATTTTTGAAATTTCAATGACTGTAATACCAAATGCGTATCCATCACATCTAAGACATTAAAAGAGTCAAATCCAAGACTCTTGGCTAAATGCATAGCATCGTGAATCATATCAGATAAGTTACTTACTTCGTTATCTGTATATGCATAGTAATACAAGTACACTGGTTTAAAATATGTGACGGATAAAGGTAGCGAGTAGAAAGATATGAAACTCTTAATTTCTTGGTTTTCATCCTAAACTATTTAATAGCATTCAAATACTATATTTTACAAGTTTACCTTGCTCATTGGTTGATATTTTATATAACTTTAAAAGGGACTACACGTAAACTCTTTAAATTGCGTTCCTTATAGCTGTCATCCTCCTTTACTAAACCTTCAGTGGCTATATCTACATTGCTCGGATCTTGATAATCAATTGATATTCGATCTTTTCGTCTGTTATTGAGACTTGTACTCTCAATAGTTCGATTGGGAATCTTTGACTGTAACTCCAATAAAAAATCTGAGTCCACATATTTGATAAAGGAGACGATTCCCGTTCCATCGTTTTTAAAATACATCTTGGATACAGTGAATGTACAGCAAACTAGCATGAGTACAGTCAAATATGTTATAGAAAATATTGTAATAACCAAAGTCTTGTTAACCCATGTATAGTATTGGTAACCCACCCCATAGAACAATCCACGGACTTTAGGTGCTGATTCCATATATGCTTTGAAAAATGCTTCAATGAAAACGCTCATCTCTTGGAAAATATCATCCGATGTGCCTCCATCACCCAGCGTAGTATTCTTTAGTGAGGTTAGCAATGAGGCATCACATTCTAATGCTTGAAGATTAGTTGCATCCGCTGTGCAAGATCCAATAAGATACTGTTGAATCAATTCTTGTAAAACATTCAATGGGCTATATACCAGCTCTTCGCTGTAACTTGTAAAGTTGCTCCTATTGGTTGTACCTTGGTTGGATCTCTCAGTCCTAACAGAATATGAGTCGTTGATTAGACATGTCACTACATCAATAGATCTCTTACTTTTTCGACCTTCATCCAATGCTGTGCTTATATCGCGGCTTATTGTCCATTGGTGTGATGAATCGAAACTTGAATCAATTGTTCGAGACGCATTCGACTCCGAAAATGTTGTGATCATTGTACTATTGCTAGTACAGTTTAATTGATAGTCAGTTGCTATTAACACTTGGCCCACGCAGTACAAGTAATGACTGGGACAGTACAACATTTCCGATACTTGTAAAGAACCATGATCTTGTACATCGGACAAAGCGCGATAAATCAATTTAACTCCTGCGTTAGTCAATACTCCTTTTGAAGTAAGAAATTTTCTGGAACTTAAAAGAGAAGTATTTCTATACTGGAGTGACACACTAGAAGGATTACTTTCTACTTCCGACTTTATCAAATATTGAATGATGGATGATTCAGATGCGGAAAATGCTGCTAAACATATGATCAAAAAAGGTAGAATGAGAAACTTCAGTTTTCTCGTTTCTTTGACCTTTAGCATACTGAAAAGTATTTTTGCTGATGTGGTGATGGAAAGGTTTGCAGCATCAATTGAAGATATAGGGTAATTGCTAGTATAAACCATTACCCAAGCTACATGAGAAAGTGAATAGGTAGCACAGGACACCAGTACAATCCGATTTACTGTACTAAAAATTGAAAGAATAGTAGAAAGACCAAGTGGAGAAGAATTTGATGAGATTGTGCCTAGTAGTCCCTCCTTATCGCCAACATCAGGAATCAATATGAAGCCGAAGATAAATAAACAAATTGAAACAGTTCCGTAAAGAAGTTCGATCTTATATGGGACGCATTTCATCAACTGAACAATTCGAGTTGAAAATTTAAATACTAACTTCCGATAACATATTGCTATAATAACTGCAATTCCAATTAATCCACATGCGATTAAAAAAATATAAATACTGCCTATACCCATATCCGGATTTACATATTCCAAGCCGGCACATATATCTGGATTCAGTTTCCCAAACTCAGTTGTATTTACACAATATCCGTCAGGTGGACAGATACTAAAGGTTATTAAGTCGCAGTTCTCTGGGAAGTCGGCGTCATAATAAATGCAAACACTGCTGGGGAAGAGACATCTACCAAGGGAGTTTGTTGGTAAGTCTTTTGGAAGATATCCTGTGAATTGATTACCACTAAAGTCACTGGTATTACTTGAAGATTCTTACACTTCAATTAGTCATAAAACTTACATTCAGACAATTCGGAGACAATAGAGGGAATTGAACCACTGAGTTCGTTATCTTCAACATAACTAGCATTAGCGTATGGCATATCTCACAGATATTTCAACTTGGTGAGGTTTTGTAAACAACTCGGTAGACTCCCATTAAACGTGTTCTCACGAAGAAAGACTGCCTCCAAATCTTCTAGATTGCAAAGCGTATCTGGAAGGGTACCATAAAAGCTATTTTCGGATAGTTCCCTAAAAAATTATAGATCAAACTTGTACAAATGCTGTAATTTCTTAAATGAACCAATTTCATCTGGGATTTCGCCTTTGAATTGATTTGTTGATACTCCCCTAACGATTTTTAATATAATGTAATGCAATACAAGTGTCTCAATCCATACATTGATGAAATGGAGGAGAAGAGGTCACCCGAAAAATTATTGAAAGAGGCATCAAAATATGCCAAATTTTTTAGATTAGTTATTGTGGTAGGAAGGGTACCAGTCAACAAGTTCTTTTGAATTTTCCTATAAAATTAATGAGTATATGAATGGTTGCTACAAAATTAAAAGTACTTCATTCTCTTCTTCGATGGAAGGGAATGATCCTGATAAATAATTGTATGATAAATCCCTAATATCACATTGAAGTAAATTGTTTACAGTTTCTGTAGATATTGAAAGTTGAATATTTCACTTGGTATGTATCCACTGAAATGAAGATTTCCTAGATTCCTATCACTTTAAGAATTGAATAATTAAGTACATTTCTACAATTCGAGTTCCATTGCAAATGATTGTTGAATTGTCACAACAAGAAATGGAAGATGGATCCAACGCGATACCAGCTAATGTAGAAAATATCGATTGCTTGTAAGCGGTACAGTCGCCATCTTCGTCCATATTCAGTATTTAGATTAAACGCGAAAACCAGTTTAAAGAGTTGAGTTCAATAGGAACATATTGAAATTTAACAGCAGAAATTAAGACTTGTCTGATAAGTTAGAGTATCTACCAATTTGTAGTAACTTGTTGAAAATTGTACTCTTGACACCATATATTTCAACATACCTAACAAACTGTCAATAAAACGTTGAATTTAAACACAATCTTTAATCATGATTCAAATCATCATCATCCTTCTTTGCTACATTTTGGGTTGAAAAATAAGTTTTACATGTCTCCAAAGACCACAGACGTTGCTGGTAGGGATTGCTGTTGATATACTTATTGCAGGAGTCGCATTGGCTGTTTCTAGAATATTCCATCATTTAACATTTAAAGCTCCTGCTGTAGTCTATAAAACTCAAAATATTACCAAAATTAAATCAGTATTTGAAGATTCCAAAGACCAGATAAGGCAGACTGACCAACATTCAATTGAAATGCTACCATCCAAAATCCCATCAACGAGAATTGGCAGATTCTATGAATATACCAGTAATGCATTCAATTTAATGGTTAGCGTTAGGATTGGGGTTAGGAGCAGGAGCAATTGTTGGTCAAATGAAGAGAGCAGTAGGATTATCTGACAGCACCAAAAGTCCACTTATGACGAAAGAAAATATGGAATTGTTAGTGAACAAGCTATCTAAGATGAGAGGAGCTGCATTAAAATTAGGTCAGATGCTAAGCATCCAAGGTTTAAATGCTACAATATTGATAGTATAGATTTGAAAGATATTTCTCCTGAAATTCAAGTGGTTATGAAAAGAGTTCAGGTAATAACAGGATTTTTTAAATCTAGAATCGTGCAAATTATATGCCAAAGGGTCAACTAGAGGTTAAATATTGTTTATTAATGGTTAGTCAGTATTAAAATCGGAATGGGGGGTAGATTGGCAAGCAAAGTTTCAAAGCTTCACTTTTAAACCTATTGCAGCCGCATCAATAGGACAAGTTCACCAAGCAACATTTCTAGACGGTACGAACGTGGCCATAAAAATACAATATCCTGGTGTCGCCGACTCTATTGACTCGGATCTTGACAATTTAGTGTAAGGCTTTTTCACTAACGGAAGAATGTTACTCTCATTAGGTAAAAGCACACATTTTTAAGTTTATCATAGGCAACTTTCTGCCAAAAGGCCTCTATTTAGAGAATACCATAAACGCAGCTAGAAAGGAACTTCGGCAGGAGTGTGATTATTTGAGAGAAGCAAACAATATGGAGTCTTTTAAGCAGTTAATTGATATATCTGGTCTTAATCACCAATTTCACGTTCCAAAGGTGTACAAGGAACTCACAACGGCGAGAATATTGGTAACTGAATTTGTAAGTGGAGTCACGATTGACAATGCGATCAAATTACCCCAGCCCAAACGAAATGAAGTATGCAATTCAATTCTGACTTTATGCAGCTTGGTGAGCGATTACTAAATCTTTGCTTGTTGGAATTGTTCGAATTCAGATTGATGCAAACCGATCCGAATTGGTCTAACTTTCTTTATGACTCGAAAAATGACATTGTAACTTCAAAGTACCGATAATGATAGATTAATCTAATTGACTTTGGAGCAACAAGGCCGTTTGCAAAAGAGTTTACTGATCCCTATTTTAAATTGCTAAAGGCTGGTGCGGAAAAAAATCGGGAAAGGGCAATTGAATATTCAGTTCAGTTGGGATTCTTGACTGGATTCGAAAGTCAAGTAACAACACATTTCGTATTTACCATAGACAATGTTGAATGCTCATTGCAATTCTCTTTTTACATTAGCGCGTCCCTTTTCTGTCTCTGGAATTCCATTTGACTTTTCTCAATCTACCAAAATGTCAGAGGCAGTACGAAATGATATTCCAGTTATGTTGCGTGAACGTTTGAAACCACCCCCAGAAGAAACGTATTCATTGCATCGAAAACTCTCTGGCTGTTTCCTATTATGTGGAAAACTAGAGGCTAAGATTCGCTGTCGTGACATATTTAATGTTCATTACCAAAAATACAAGTTTGAATAATAAATTAAGAACACAATAAAACTTTTGCTTTATTATTCTTCCTCGCTCTGAACTATCTTGCCTAAACTGGTGTTGCTATTGGGAGATTTCTTTTGTAATATTGAACTCTTGGTGTTCATAATTCTATACTTATTACGAGAGAAACCATCAGATTGAAATTCAGACAGGCTAGCAGGATTGATGTACTTGAGCACTGTTATAATATCCGCACCCAATACTGGGAACCCCTTTATGGTCAAGTTTATTGATAGTCCAATCAAAATAATTGACACGGCATAAATTGAATACATTACCCCTAATACAAACGACTTTTTAGTCCAGGTATATGCTCGATATCCTACATCCTGGAAAGAACCATTAACTAATGGTGCATTTTCCATATATCGCTTGAAATATCTCTCGGTAATGTAACGCATTTCGGCCTCAATCGTCTTTACATCTCCTTCCGTACCTATTGTTGTGCCTTCCATATGCATCATCAACGATTTGTCACATTCTAATTCACTTTGAGCTTTGTTGGAAATACATGTTCCAATCAAATATTTGTTCATTGCTTCCTTAAATGCTTCAAATGGATCCCCAACGAGCTCTGTTATATTGTATGGAACATAAATGTTCGGTTCGGACACCTTTACTGTTCCGTTGACACTATTTTCTCTTCGAATTGTTATTGCATTTTGAATATAGCATGTCACTGTATCAATAGTATAGTTTCCAAATGAAAAAATAGACGCGATTTTACTGATCTGTCTTTCTATTTGCCAAGCGTTTGAATGGACGAAATATGAAGTTATATTCCTGAGATTACTTCTGTCTCCCCCCTGAAATGATTCAAACGATGTTGATGAATTGCATGAAATACTGTAATCTGTTGTAATCAATAGATCAGCTTCACAGTACAAAAATGCCGATGGACAAACAAACATATTGGCACCCTTCTTTGTATTTTTGTTTGTTAAATCAGATATTGCTGACAGCATGAGTGATTTTCCCAACGAAGTTACAGATTTGTTGCCAGTTACAAATTGCCTGGAGCTAATTAGTGATGTATTTCTATATTGATACGGATTGATGATTGGATCTGTGGCTATCTGATCTGTTTGGACATTCAATTGAATGATAGTACTCTCCGATAACTGAAAGATTGTTACTAATACAACAAAGAGCGGTACAAGATAGAATTCAAATTTCTTTTGAAGCGGACTGAGTAAACCAAAAAATATTCTCACTCCTGACACAATGTCATTATTCGCTGCATCTAGGGCTGTTAAAGGATATCCTCGATTTTGAATTAATGACCATGACAAATGAGATAATGAATATGTCGCTGCAGATCCTAAGACAATGCCATCTATAGTAGTAAAAATAGCGATAATTGTACTGACTTGCACTCCGCCAAGTCCTGCAGCAACATATCCACGAAACCCTTCCCTGTTGCCAATATCAGGTATTATAATATATGAAGCAACTATCAAACAGCAGCACAATGTAGTTAATATAAACTCTTTCCGGCATATTGTTTTCAAAATGGATTTGAATGGAGTGGGAAAAAGCTACTCTGTTAGTGCATTAAAGACTTACAAACGCCAAAAAAAGTAGTAACAGTATCAGTCCAATTATTGCTAGAAAAATGATCAAGAAGAGCGGTAATAAGTTATACTCGGGAGTGTAAAACCCCGGCAAAACAACATCTTTTCCTTTTTGACAATATTTTGGATTATTTTTATAGAAATCGCTCTCATTAAAGCAAAAATCATCTCTGGCACATTGTTCAAATGTAACTAGTGAGCAGCCTAATGGAACATCTTCAGTGGATCTGATGCACAACGTAGATGGAAACGCGCATCCCCCAAAGCTTTGTGCAGAAAACCCATTAGGAATATATCCAGTTAATTCGTTTCCATTGAAGTCACTATAATAAGCTTTTGAAACAGTCATACCAGGTCATCAAACTAGTTAAGTTTGAAAAATTTGGGGGAATGGAACCAGTAAGTTTATTGTCGTGCATGAATCTAGATTGAGTAAACCAGAAATAGTACAGAATAGTAACCTTGGAAAGAAAAGAGTATGTATCGGGAATTGGCCCAGAGAAAGAGTTGTTGAAGAGAAATCTAGCTATTAAATCTTAATTGTTTACAGATAACTAAGACTGGGTAAATAACCAATAGATGGTGGAAGTGGACCGTTGAAAGAATTTCCGTTCAATGCCCTAACAGGTTGAATTCACTCTTTATTTCACTTACAATAATTCCAGTCCTGTCAATGTGCTAAATTTGTCTGGTACCGTTCCAGTCATTAGATTTGATCCAACTGAGCTAACTATTAGTAAGGCATCAATACAAAATCATCAACCAAGTCAAATTTTCAATCTCTGGTGAAATGGTTCCTGTGAGCGAGTTGAAGGAAATATCACTATATATTCTAGACTAAATTTGAATTACAAATAAGCCAAATTAGTTAGTTTCCAAAGATTTTGTGGAATTGGCCCTGAAAACGAGTTTAGAGACAAGTCGCTTATATTTAATGCAAGTAATACTTACAGCCAAGCCAATGAAGGTGCTAGATTGACTATTTCTTCGGATATATTCCCAGTGAACTTGTTTTCTCGAACTGTACTAAATGTGAGGTTGTGTGATGAATACAAAATCAGCAGTCCAGGAATGTGCCATAGAAAATCTGGCAATGTCCCCGAGAGTTGATTATTAGATAAGTCACTAACGTTAAACGTGCTTTTACATACAGCCATTTCATGAGGAACAGATTTTCAAAGCTACTAGGAATGCCTCCTGTTAGAAAATTGGACGATAAATCTCTAATGTTCAACTATAGAAATTTATACAATACGCTGAGACTGACCAGATTTCCAAGCGACTCTGGAATTGGACCGCTAAAGTTATTGGTAGAGAGTGCACTATCAGTTGAAATACGTTAAAGAGATACCATTCTGAAAGTGACACTATATCACCAAGAAAGTCGGGAATAGATCCACTCATTCGGTTCTTGTATACGTTTCTAACATATTAATTACCTATGGGCAAATACATTGAGTTCAGAATCCAATTTGATGCAATATTTGATGGGAAATTCCCCTCGAGATTGTTTTCTGAGAAATCTACAGATTCCAAGTCAGACAAATGTATCAAATTCTCTGGAAACTTCCCATTTAAACCCAACTTTGACAATTTTCTAAAATTACTTATGGCAATAGCATTTACAGATGAGTAATTGTTCCAGAGAATCCACAAATAACCCGTACATCATCACAACAATCTATGTTTGGAGCATCGCTATTGAGTCCTTTTAATTCAGGATAGATGAGCTGGTCAAATATCTCACAATTAGTTGGTATTTGTGCGGTAACCGCTATTAGTTGCAATGCTACTAGAACCCAGTAGATCACCATAGTTCAAGAAATATTTTATAGTTGTTTTTACAAACGCGTAAACAGAAGATTTCATCAACGAAAGCTAATAGCTTTATCGACATGGAGTTGGCCAAAAAGATAAGATGAAGGTATAAGAATAAAACCATCAAACTTTATTTTAGTGGTAGATTTTTTGGGTAAAAAGAGTTGATACAAATTACAAGTGATTTCCTTTCTCGATTCAATTGAGGAATATAATCGAGACTATTATTTTCTCGACAATATTATTGAGACTATTAACATCTCGGAGAATAGCAGTTTAAATGCCACTGTGGCGTTGAGTTGCTTAAATGTTTAATTTTTTTTTAATGGACTTCAGTCACCGCTAAGAAAAATGTCTGCTTGTAAGAATTGAATTGATTTTAATATTCAGATGTCGCTCCTGCTAAGAAAGGTCAAGAAGAATTTGTTGAACCAACCATCCACCGTATCCGAATCACCTTAACTTCCCGTAATGTTAAGAACTTGGAAAAAGTCTGTTCCGATTTAATCCAACGTGCAAAGGACAAGAAATTGAAGGTCAAAGGACCAGTTCGTCTCCCAACTAAGCACTTGAAAATCGCTACCCGTAAGACTCCTAACGGTGAAGGTTCCAAGACTTGGGATACCTACCAAATGAACATCCACAAACGTTTAATCGATCTTTACTCTCCATCTGAAATCGTCAAGCAAATTACTTCCATTGCTATCGAAACTGGTGTGGAAGTTGAAGTTACCGTACAAAACGCTTAAACTCAAAAGTCACTGTTTTAATAAACCTATGATGATTTAAAACCAACTATCCTGAATATTATTTCACGTTTTTAGTTCAAAGTAGACCTTTAGCCTGTGTAATTAATTTTCTTGTTATTTCAACAAATTGAATAGCTATATCTATTGCTTCACTGATCAATTCTCTGAATCTATTTCTTGGCGGATCATATAAAAGATCTCTATATCTTGGGTTTGAAATTGTTTTAATTGATATGAATTTTTTCACTTTTTCAGTTTAGTTGATATTATGAGCAATCGGCCATTTACTGGACGATTCGATAGAAGAGCTCCATACGATAGGCAGAGAACTGAATCATTTGCTGAAGGAAGGGCAGATTTAGATGATGTAACCTAGTCGTTGTTTTAACCTCAGGGTCGATACCGTACTGATATCCCTGATTCAAAAGAGGTTGATTTCTTTGTAATATTTATAATATAATAGGCAAGGTTTAGAGATAGATATTCTGGTTCTCCTTTCCCCTCTACTCCAAACAGACCTAACTTTGATCAACGATATCCAGAACCTGATTGGCAGCGTACTAGAGATCGTCATTGGCAGGGCCCTTCTAGGCAATATCCAAGACTTGAAGATCGTCCCCCTGTTAGGGAATTCTATAGACGAGAAGAAGTGTTTCGATCGTAATAATGTTTGTACTTTAAACACCAGGTATCCTCATCCACCAAGAGACTATAACTCTCATCGTATACCCAATCAGAGGGAATACTTTCACCCAAGAGCTCGGTCACCACCCCGTCGAGTGATGGACTCTTCTTGGACCCCTGATTTCCACAGAGACGTTAAACACCAACCGAGATCACTGATGTCTAATCTAAATTCAATGCATTCTAGTTCCCCAAGCTTGATGTCTTCCATGGAAAATCAGAAACAGAGGAGATTAATGTCTAATATGAAAGGTCAAAGTGCTAATGTTCGTAACACATTTCTGCTCTCCAAACCGTCTGCTCTATCTGATAAAGAAAGAAATGAGAACATAGGAGAATCAAATGATGCTTATTCACCAAAACCGGTCATGAATAGCAAATCGTTATTGCAGTCCAAAAATGAAAACCTAGAACCAGAAATAGATGAGCAATCTTCTGATAGTGAAGATGATGATGATGACGGATTTAATCAAGATCAAATTGAAAAGCAGATTGATCATATAGACAACGAAATTACTAAACAGGAACGATTGCTGCAGTCAATTCAAAGAAAAATTGCTGAAGATAAAAACAATCTGTTAAATGATGGCCAATTAGAAGTAAAGATGGAAGATATTTCAACCAAAGAAACAAAACAAGTGCTAAAAGAATATATTTTAGAAGGTGTTGTTCAACCATACAGACCAAATCCAGTGGAGCCAACTTCTTTAGACAACCTTGTCCATGAAATATATGCAGCAAACAGGCAGCTTTGCAGACAGTACTCTATAATTAGTTGTGAAAGAAACGCAATTTTGTACAATTTAGGCAACCATACTTTAAACAGTCTACCTTCATGTAATCCAAACCTTATAGATGAAAACAATTCGATCAACCCAAAGCTACGTGCATATATTGTGTCATACTTACAAAATCGGAAACGTGATGGTAAATGTTCTTAATAGACTCATGATTTGTAGCTCTCCGTCATGAAAATCATTTAGTAAATGAATATCAATCAAAGTATAAAGTATGGAAACTCAAACTACAAGAAAAGGAAGAGAAGCTCGTGGATAAAAAAATTCAGAACATTACCCCCAGCCTAACACAACAACATTTTGCTGAGGAACGTCCAAGAATTACTCGGCGTAACCCTGGACTCCGTTCTGATTTCGTCAGAAGTGATGCAGAGTATCAGCAAACAATAGCCATGTTGGGTGTTGTCCCTGAAGATGAAAACCAGAAAATCCAGGATAGATGTGCTAAAGAGGTCGTTATGATCACTGATCCTATAAAACGCAAGGAGCTGTTTGTAAATACCAATAATCGTATCATCGACCCAGAAATGGACCTAGCAATATTTAACCAATCCACGATCAACTCCTGGTATGATCATGAACGCAGCATCTTTAAATCGAAGCTGTCACAGTTTGGAAAAGACTTTGGAAAAATTTCCTCGTTTGTAGAAAGAAAAACAGTGAAAGATTGTGTGGCCTTTTATTATCACAACCTCCATCAACTACGATTTAAATCACTTCTTCGTCGTAATAGGCTACCCGGTCGTGGCAGAAGAAGAAAAGAGAAAGTCGAGGTCGATTCAGATTGTTTCAAAATATACCACCTAGAATCTGATGAGGATGTGATATTCTTAAAAACCGCGTCCGTTGATTCTGAAGAAGAAATAGAAATTGAAGATACACAGTTATCCCCTGGAGATGCTTCTCCGGGCTCGCCAGCCGTTTCAGTGGAAGAATCTGACATTATGTTCATTGCGGATGAGTGGAATCAAGGGGAACGGCTTTCAATTTTAGAAGCATTTGAAAAGTTTGGACACTCTTATGAGGAGATATCGTCCGCAGTCAAAACGAAAACTCCCCATCAATGCAAGAACTATCTTCGAAACTATCATCGTCAACTGGATGCTGGGAATAGGGGAATTGAAATATTCTTCGAAAAAACAAAAGAAAATCTGGCTCGAGATGTAAATAATAAAACAGGTGAGAATGAAGTAGCGGTTTCAACAAACGAGAACAAGCGAAAGCAAAAACGTCCCAATGATGATGAACAGATCGAAAAACGAAAAACGGCTAAGAAACCAAAAAAAATGAACTCTTTGGATTTACCAGCAGAAGAATCGGGGATTGAGTTGAGTGAAGAACGGAGACAATCAACCGTCAATGATGCAGACAATGAAGAAGAAGAAGAGGGTGCTGGCACAAATCCGGTTACCAGACGAGTCATATCCTATTGGACACCTAAAGAGAGGGAAGACTTCCTAAGAGGACTGTCATTATATGGTAGGAACTGGGAAGCAATTGCTAGTGAAGTTAATTCAAAGTCAATTGTGCAAGTTCGTAATTTCTTCAATAACTCTCGTAAAAAATTAGAACTTGACAAAATACTGGATGCGGTTACAGAACGGAACAACTCAGGTCGTGCGAACGACGCTAACTTTACTCAGAAAAGAGCTTCCCTAGCTGATAGCTCTCCTTTAAAACCACCAATAGCCCCTATCTTAGTCACGAAAGATATACCCACTTTACACACTACCATTTCCGAAGAACCAATTGGACCAGATTTCCACATCTTTAATAAGCCTACCGCTATATCACCCAAAATATCCGTAAAAAAGAATTTTTTTTCTACTACCATTTTTACGGGTGACTCCGATCAAAGTATCATGAATGTACCTTTTTACGAACCTGCAAATTTGCCTTCTAAGGAGCCGAATTTGAGATCAGATTTACAGTCTAGCTTCTCGGGACAAATAATTGATAAACCAAGTACAGGTATAAACTCAGATATTGTTCTTCCATCACTCAAGAATCTAATATCGTCTCCAAATGTTAAACACAGTGTTGTAGAAATGGACATGCCAGACCCAGATGCACCAGTATATAAGCCGGGTATACCTATCGCAAGTCCTCGGTATCCTATATCTATCTCAGATCAAATTCCTTTTGAAGGGGATGTATTGGATGCAGCAACAAGCTTGTTAGGAGTAGCCGCTGCAAAAAAGCATGATAACAATCTTACACCACATACACCACCTATCGTTTATGAACATGAAAGACCAAAGTTGATCCTTGAACCCCAGTCTCTGTTATACGAACCGGAAGTGCTACCGAAGGTGAAACTTGAATTACCAAATATTCCACAACACCAAGTCTCTCCAAACAGAGGTAATTCAACACTTACCTTCAACCAAACTGATTTACCAATGAAGTATGGGCCAATGCCAGATATAATCGCAAATAAGGTCATTGAATACGGTGAAAGTACCAACGAAAATGCATCAACTTCTGTAGTTACATCCAATTTTGTATGGACTGACTCCCAAAATGAAAAGACTGGTTCATTTTCCGATTCATATACTCACATTGATGATGCAAAGTCTTCAAGATCAGAATTTACGGAAATGAAAGCAAATTCTGATGATACCGAAGCGATTCCAGTTAAAAATATCCAACTTAGTTTGCCATTTCCTTGTGAAAAGAGTGAAATACCTGACAATGGAATGGTGAAAGGTTTGGACTTACTGATAGATGTGAATAATATGTTGGTGGAGGCTGTGCCCCCTCCCACAGAACCTCTATCAAATCAGAATAAAGCACAAGATGAAGCTATGGAAAGCGTTGGTCTAACCCAACCAGAATGATTGAACGAAATCGGGACATGTCCCTTCAATAAATACAAATTTAATTCGAGTAATTTTGTTAGATTCCACAGTGACTCTTGCATAAGAGTTTGAACACTTGATGTCAAGTTTATCTTCGGCTCCAATTTCTTTTCCTGCAATCACTTCAACTAAGCATTGCAAGTAACCTATCTCCATGTGGATTACCACTGAATTTCTTCCACAAGAATTTCAGATATTTAGGATTTACCATTACTCTAGTTTAACAGACCCAGGTTCAGAGCGTTTTAATGTTTGAGGTTATAGTTCTCAGTTTCAATTGGTTTCATGCTGGGCCATTTGATGGCATTGAAAGTGCAATGAATCTGGTTATATGAATTGCAGTTTATCCTTCTATGTTTAATTCACAACTGTCCAATTATTACTTGTTTGGTGTTGAAGTGTCAGTTTTCGCCAGTAACTTAGCGTTGAATTTTCTTCACTTTTTCTATTCAAATGCGACTGTTGGATGGTGCTCTAAAGTCGATTTCTTTGGAAGACATTCCATCATTATCCCTTGAACTGCTTATCGACAATCAAGTATTTTTCATTAATTCCCTTCGATCAAATTCAATTACTGGAAAGATCCGTTTAACTAATTTAAAAAAGAAAACGGTGGTTGTGCATCGACTGGCTATAGTGCTTATATCTGGACAATGCTATTCTGGATATGGAATGCTATCCATGTCTGATGATCCTGAAGTTATGGACCCACACTTGATTTTCAAACAACCAATTGATAGAAACAGCACTGTGGTGTTTAAAAATATCAGCATTAGACCTGGAAGGTATCTCCATGCTTTTATTTATACTAGTCATGAATATGAATTCTCTTTAAATGTACCGATAAACCTTCCCCCAACAATGAGAATGGGGTCGAATTCTAGTGCATCTATATCACATATGATACATATATGCTCACATTTATCTTCAGAAATTAGAGTAGTTCAGCAACGGGAAATCATTTTGCAACAAGAAGTCAACGGAAAACCGAAACCTAAAACAAAAAGCGGTTTAGCAACCGGAAGTAAGGTTTTATAATTTATACTCTAGGAATTGTTAAGTGTACTCTAGAATCATTTGATAGGATTTGGTTAATAAATCCATTCATTGACATTGGGGAGTTAACGCTACAAAACAGTAACGATGCAATCCCTGGTTTATTCCTTCACACAGTTGATTGCCGTCTGCTGCAGAAATATTACTATGAATCTAAAGTAACTGAAAACTACGTGAGTAAAGGTCTATGTTTGAAAATATCATCTCAAAATTCGTTCATTGATAATGAGCAAGGTAGATCAATTAAAGTCTTGTTTCCTTTTACAAATGATATTCAAGCTGATTATGACTACCATGAATCACGGATAACACATGAAATGGAAATCATTATAAAGTATCTTTTTAATGCTAATTACAGATATTCTTTAGAAATTAAATCTTTGGATGTCAAGATATCAAAAATCAGAGTTCCAGTAGTGTTGAAATATGCTGCAACCATTGATTTAGCACTATCATCCAGGGAGCAGAAAGAGATTCAAAGCGGAAATAAACTTTCAAATGGCGAAATTGAATTTCACAAAAACACTATTGGAAGAATGATCAAGACTAATTCGAATCCAAGTCTCTTGGAGACTGGCAACTCTCTGGATGTATATTTTCCAGATGCAGGGATAAATACAACAAAACTAACATCATACTCATTGAACCGACCAAGCAATATGCTGCCAGAGGAGTTCGGCATTCGCAACGGGGGAAGAGTATCAGATTCACAAAAATTTAGTATAAGATCTTTATTGTTTCGAAATCGAAATTCCCTTCCAGTGATGGATGTGGACGATTATGAAGATCATCTAATCAAGACAATAGATTTTGTCCAACCCGCAATCACTATTAACGAACATCATCTAGAGTCGAACCAATCGCACAACAACCAAGAAACCGTTCTTGATACTATTAGCGAACATTCATATGGATCGGCAAAGAGTCTGAAACCCAACTTCAACCTTTTTGTAGCTAACGGGGCTGACAGTGTTAGTAGACAATCAGAGAACAGTTTACGCAAACACACCACTCTAGGCAATGCCCAAGATGTGCAACCAATCAGTAGTGGTACCTTTAATCTCCCGAAAGTGGGCTCAGTCAGTGAGTTTGAAAGTCTGTGGAGATTGGTAGATAACATCCAAATTTCAAATAATTCAGAAAGTACTGAAGCTACTGTTAAACCGACCAGTAACGTCTCACAAAATTCCGAACGTTCAAAAGATAGATATGAATACAAGTCGGAGATATCATTGGAAACATCAGACCCCGCACTGCCAAACGGTATATCGGAATGCAAGTCTTCAGTTCCACCGCAGCGCGAATTTGATCCAAAGGGTGATAGAGTTCAATTGAGCCAAGCAGAATGTACCTTTGAAGCAATTGATTTTTACCACCCGATAAGGCATGATGAGTTAGCCATTGAGACGGGTGACCACATTTTTGTCAAACAGCGATTTGGGAAAGGGTGCGATATTTTAAAGCAATCCTAACGTTTAGGTGGAGTTTTGGATTGAATTTAAGAACGAGGAAATTTGGATTGTTTCCTTTAACGGTGTTGGGTGGACATTCTGAGAGCGTAGAGTTTAATGGGATTATCAACAGCGATTACAGCATAAATCGTCAAGCTGGACTTGCACCGAGAACCACTTGTAAACCCAACAATTCTCAGCGTGTAGCACAAAGGAATTTCTTTCCGAATGCATCGAACGATCTATTTATAACGGCTGGTGATCCAATAATGATTAGCAACGATTTTAGAAATGGATGGGGATATGGTACTAATTTGTATACTGGTAGGGAAGGAACATTTCCTTTAAATATTCTTGGAAATAGTTGCTAGTAAATATATTTGTTATTATTTATAGCTATTTTTAATGAGTTACTGTAATCATTGACTATTTGATCTAGTCATGTTTGTGTTCAGCCACATACATTAAACTCCGACAGAAACTAACGTGTTATTCAGATAGAAATTGTGAACAAACTTTCATATGGATGATGAAGAGAAGACGCTCGTCAGTAGCACATCAAGTATGAATAGAACAGAACACGGAAATAAGATGGATAGCATTTGTAATAGAAAAGGAATTAAATCTAGATATGACTCCTCGCAAGCGAAAGATCATATCTGACAGGTATCCCAAGAAAGACTAAAAGTAGATTTATCAACTGCTCTGGAGGTTCAGAAATGAAATCAAAACATAAATATCTATCTTCAGTTGAACAAACACCAACAAAAACTAAAAGAAAGACTAGAAGCACAACAGATTTAGAAGTAGATAAATATGGTACTACGATTCTACTTACTGACCCTAGACGAGGAGAGTTTAAAGACGTATCATGATGTTATTGTAAATGAGCTACTACCTTCTGCTTCATCGCTACACAATTCAAGAAATAAAAAAGCCAAAACTTCAATGATGACATTTACAAATGAATTGTCTCCAACAGTTGTGCGACAAGCATTGTTATCTCCTCTACAAAAATTCAATCCGTACACATTGACACCTACAAGTCAAACAGCACTATTACAACCCAAAAAATCTGTCAGATACATATCAAAGACTCCTTATAAAGTTCTGGATGCACCGGAATTACAAGATGATTTTTACTTAAACTTGGTTGATTGGTCAAAACTAAACTTTCTTGGTGTTGGTTTAGGCACTTGCGTTTACTTGTGGTCAGCAAACAATAGCAAAGTAGATAAACTATGTGATTTAGGACCATATGATTCTGTCACTTCTGTTAATTGGATTCAAAAGGTATTATATATCCCATGATCCAATAAATAGGGTTCCCATATTGCTGTAGGTACGAATAGAGGATTGGTACAGTTATGGGATGTTCAAAAAATGAAGAAAATACGCCAATTCACTGACCATAAAGCGCGAGTCGGATCCATATCATGGAACGAATCACTGTTAACTTCTGGAAGTAGAGACCGATCTATATTACTACGTGATGTAAGAGATTCCAGCGACACTGTAAGAAGGTACACAGGCCATCGACAGGAAGTGTGTGGGCTGAAATGGAATCCAGAGGGAAACCAATTGGCATCAGGTGGAAACGATAACAAACTACTGATTTGGGACATTCGACAAACTTCTCCAATAACTCAGTTTAGTGATCATATTGCAGCGGTCAAAGCTATATCATGGTCTCCTCACACAGTATACATTTATAAAATAACAATTAGCATGGCATTCTCGCTTCGGGTGGGGGAACAGCAGATAAATGTATTAGGATTTGGAATACTTCGACTTCCTCCCTATTAAATCATATCGATACAGGATCTCAAGTATGCAACTTAGCGTGGTCAAAGAACTCAAGTGAAATTGTAAGCACACACGGTTATTCACAGAATCAAATCAATATTTGGAAGTATCCGTCAATGCAATGCTCAGCAACGTTAACTGGTCATTCATTTAGAGTACTATACCTTGCAATGTCGCCAGATGGTCAGAATATAGTCACAGGAGCAGGGTATTTCCTATTTTTTAATTAAATAGGGACGAAACACTAAGGTTTTGGACAGTTTTTAACAAATCAAACAATCATAAGTCTAAAGAACATGATTCTTTACTAACAATTCGATAATGAATGTAAATTTCAACAATACAACAAACCATACAAATAGACGTCAGAAACTATTAGAGAAAATAATGACAAAAATTAACTATAATAACTATACTAATAATATATTTCTTAAAACTCAAGTATCATCATCTTGATATCGACGATAACTCTTCTTGGATCGTTGTTGTAGCAAGCTTGTAATACTCATCTGTAATTCTTTCATCTAATGATAAAAATGAAAAACAATTTACCCTAATGACATTCTCCTCTTCTTTTTCATCCAACTCTTGATCCCGAATTTTCAATTCTTCCTTCAATTTAGAAATTTGATTGGTTTTCGAAGATAATTGCTTCTTGAATTTTTCAAGTTCTTCCATTAAATCTTTTTTTAATTTAACATCATCTTTATGTATTTGATTTAATTCCGATATTTTTCCCAATAGATCGGATTCTAATGATCGCGCTTCATCCAATTTGTTTTTGTAATGTGAAAGGTCAATCTGATGCTTATTAGATTTTGTATTCCAATCCATGATTTCTTGCTGTAAATTTCGTTTTTCAATTTGTAGCTTGGAAAATTCTTGTTCATAATCTTTTTTCAATTGTTGGTTTGTTTTTGTTAAAGTTTCAACATTTGATTGTAATGTATCACGTTGAGCTGATAAGGATTTAAGCTGATGTTCAATTTCTTTTCTCCTTATTTCCTAAGATAATGTCAGTAATAATCGAATACGTCTTCTTTTCTAACTCTCTGTTCCACTTCAAGTAGTTGATCACTCCAGTGCCTCTTTTCAGCTAAAAACTTTGCTTTGGTAGAGTCATGTGCCTAATTGAATAAGCATTTGAATATTTACCGTCTCTGTTCGTGTAATTTCCATTTCCGCTATTTTCAGTTTTTCTTCTAGTCTTTGAAGTTTTTCATCTGCTTCTTTATCTTTTGCTTCTTGAAATGCCATTAGTTTATTATGATGAGAATGGTTGACTCTTTCCAATTTCTCCTCCCATAACTCATTCAAATGTCGTTCCTTTTCTTTTAGTCTGGAAAGCTCATCCATCAAGGTAGATTTGTCTTTTAGCAACATCTCTGCCTCTAATACAGCAGTTTTTAATTTTGATTCAATTTCGAAATATTGTCCATTAGAAGCGTTAATGTGTTTTTGATGTTTTTCTTCATATTTTTGTCTTCTCTATTCATTTAATTAACGTTGAAAAACATTTACATCTCTCTCAAACATGATTTCTTTTTGAATTTCTGAAATTTTTGATTGAAATTCAAATCGTTCTTTCACTAATTGCTCTTCCAATCCAATTCTATCATTTTCAGCTTTTTCCGCATGTGCTGCTAAGCTACGATATGCGCTTCTAAAAAAACTGTAAGAGTAAATGATATTACTGCATTTTGTCTATCTCAGTGTTTGCTTGTGCAAGTTTCTCGGATAAGGAAAGGGAATGACTGGATTTTTTGCTAAGTTTGTTTTGCATATCCAATAAAACATCTCTATGTTCAGCTGTTAACGTTTGAATAGTTGTGGTGAGAGTTTGTGTATGAGCTTTTGTATGATATTCATGTTGCCATCGTTCTTTATTCCTCTCAGTAGATGTGGAAATGGCTCTTAGTACATCTAAAGTTTATATTTACTATGGTTACCTTCAGGTATTTCATTCCCTGCCAACTCCAAATCCATTAAAGTCTTATTCCACTTTAGTAAATCTACAAATGCACGTCCTCCAATCAATCCAATATTATTCCATCTTAAATCTGCTGGTTAAATGTATTTAGACAAACCTAACTTTCTCAGAGAGGTATTGTGTTTCAAACATGTTGATATAGTCATTGCTGCTTGAGGACCAATCTTATTATTTCGAAGGTCTAAAACTTGTAGATATTCATTCATAGAGAGAGATTCTGCAATGGATTGTATTCCTGAATCCCAAATCCCTACACAATTCCATTCCAACAAAAGCCTATCATTTAAAGATTTAGATTGGTTACGTTTCTAATTTCGTATTGACTTTTAACATCTGTGCTATTGCTATTGCACCATCAGATCGTATACTATTTCCACGTAAATCCAAACGAGTGATGGAGGTATTTAATTTCAATGCCAGTGCGATCTTTACACATCCATCATCACCCAAGAAACAATCTGCTAAAATCAAAGAAGTGAAGATTGGAGATTCAGCTATAGCGGTTGAAAGAGCTGCTGCCGATTTTATGGAGATTGACTGTCCAGATAGATCCAATGTCTCAGTTACTCCTTTTGGATCCTCCTCATTATATGTATCTATTCTGTTAACTAGTGCTGTGAGAGGTTCGATCGACAATTCTTTGCACTTTCCAAAATATGCTGATTTGAACTGTTCCATTGGTTATTGAACGAACTCCGATTACAAACAAAAACAAGAAATTGCGTGTTTTTACGTTCAACTTACTTGTAACTTTAACACAATCTCTCACTCAAATAGAAATAATCCCTTTTGTATATTTGTGATATTAATAACAAAAACTTCTTAAACTACTTGAACCTTGTGCTAGCGATATGGTTCTAATTTTATTCTTTATCACTTTTCGAGTCTTCATGATCTTCATCATCTGTTTTTGAAGATGCTTTATCATCATTATTATTCTTAGATTGAGTAGTATCATCCTCCGTGACATCAGGTAGTTGTGGAGATTTCGGAAGTTCAACCTTGTCAAACGCAGGACTACCAATCATTGGACTACTGAGAATTTGTTCAGAACCACTATTAGCTGTTGGTTCTGGTAAATCATCTCTACCAAAAAATGATGAAGATATACTAACATTTGACAATCTGCGCTCTCTGGTAGGTGTATCATAGTCATTATAATGACTCTTCACCCGCCGAACTCCCAATAACTTTGCCGATGATTTTTTGATTGTCAAATGTTTACAAGACATGCATATAAACTCTAAAATAGGGCATTAGTGGAACAACATTACTAGCATCAAGATATTCATCAGGTAATACTAAGCCATTGTGTTGGAAACATTTTTCGCATATCAAGGCATACCTCTGTTGAGGAGTGTCTGCATCACCAATGAGAGCATCCATAAACTTATCCAGTATTGTCTTTGGCTGATCAACTAACCATTAGATTCATTTACAGTACGTTGGGGATGACTTGGTTGCAAATAAACTGGTGATACATTTTGTTTGTTTAAGTGAACTTTTGATACCACATTTGTATTATGTCCAGTTTGTACTCCAAGTTGGTCTTTAGGATGATTTTGACTTAACGATCCATTCGAATGCTGCTCTTTCAACATAGGTTTAAGTTCATTTTGTTGTAACTCTGAGTTTAAACGAAAACAATCTTTACTGGTATTTTGGCCCTTTCCTGATCTCATTAGACCAATTTGCTTACCAATATTTCCCGGATTTCTTTGTCGTAAGCCTGCTTCAGGGGCATCCTTTGTAGGGGTAGCATATCGTTCAATGAGGCCTTTCGTCATGTAATACGAGGTCTTTTTCTTTAACTCTTCCACTTTTAACTGTTGCTTATTCCTCAACTCTGCTAAAGATTCTACTTGGAACTGATTTTTCCTTTTATACCAATTAAATATGAATCTGGTTGTAAGATAATAAAAACAGACCTGTAGATAAATAAGTTTTAGGATCTAATACCTTCTCCCCATATAAATAAAGATAGGTAATAAAATAACTAAGCTTGTATTAACTAAGAGCTCTGGCCAATCATCAGAAGATTCGAATTGAAAGTAAAAATAGTAAAAGTAATAACCCAAGAGATAAAGTAAGAATGCAAGGGAAGAGTAGTTTGTCCAAAATGATAGAGTGACTCTTTGTTGAATTGATATGGATGATATTTCTAACTGAACCAATTAGATGTTTTTGGTGATACCTATAATAAGTTTAGATTCAATCCAAACCTCAGTTTTTCTAATATCAGAATCTAAAGTTTCCAATATTTTTTCATAATCAATGTCTTCCTTATTGATATTAAAGGGTACTTGATTGAATACCTTTTTACGAAGCCATCCAAAAATGTTGACCATCAAAGGAGAAAAAGATGCAAATGCTTGAACTCACTTTTGAGATAAGCGAATGCTCCTATTTGATAAGTACGTATACTGGTTAATAATTCTTTATTGATGATAAAGTAGGTTAGAGTCTTAGATATGAATATGGATCAAATGTTAATTAGGTAAAACCAAATAATTTCTTTTAGAAATCTAATAAAAACTATATATAGATTTCAAAGGTCATAAATAGGATTCATTGATAAGTATTACAGAGACTGTTACCAGTTGTTTTTTGTATTGAGAATCCAAAATAGTTTCAGATGTCGGGATCATCAACCAATCAAAAGTGAGTTAAAATTGAGATGGAAAAACTAAAAATAATTCAAATCTTAACCGAAAAAAAATTCTAAATGTGTGAAGATACTGATTATGAATCACTACCAACAACTAGTTTGTCTTTAAATATGATTGCTGGCGCTTTAGCTGGAATAACTGAACATACTGTCACTTACCCTCTCGATGTATTGAAAACTAGAACTCAGTTCTTTGCAAACAGTACAACTCTATACGATAACTTGGCAAAATCTTTTGCTAGAATTTACTCAACTGAAGGAATGGCTTCTCTATGGAGAGGTGTAAACTCTGTCATTTTGGGGTCTGGACCGGCTCATGCCTTGTATTTTGGTGCTTACGAATTCTGCAAGGAAAAATTCAAATCTATCGATGCTTCCGAACATCATCACATCTCTCATGGTAAAGAATTATTTAAAAATTAACATGGTTTAGCTTCCGCTGGTGCCATTGCTACTTTGGCTCATGACGGTTTCTTGACTCCATTTGATGGTAAAATATATGATCTTAATTTGGTTAGTTATCAAACAGAGAATGCAAATCAGTAGTCAATATCGTGGTTTAGTTCACTGTGCATCAGAAGTTTATCGAATGGAAGGATTTCGAGCTTTCTATATTTCTTATCCTACTACAATTGTCATGTCTGTCCCTTTTCAAGCGATTCAATTTACAACCTACGAATATACTAGGAAGCTAATGAATCCATCAAATCAGTATAATCCATTATCACACTGTGTTGCTGGAGGTCTGGCTGGAGGAATGGCGTCTCTTGTAACAAATCCATTGGATGTGGCAAAAACTCTCCTACAAACCAAAGGATTATCAACAGATGTAAAGTTACAAAATGTCAATGGTTTGGTTGATGCATTCAAATTGATTTATCAACAACAAGGTTTAATTGGTTTTACTAGAGGAGTTCAAGCTAGAATGTTATCAAATATCCCTTCAACAGCTGTAGCATGGACAACTGTAATATTTCTTTTTCTCATCATTTTTAGTACGAGTTTTTGAAAATGGTGTTGCACAAATCATCAATACCAGTACCTAATAATCTTGAAGCATAGTCATTTTGGTATAATTATAGGATATCCAACTTTTCATCATGGTTTTTTTGTTAACTATATATAAACGAACTGTTTCATTAATACAAGATTATATTTTCATCAAAGTTGATTGAATGAGCAAAGAATTAAGCGTTTAAATACTTAATAATGCATAAATGATATATTATTAACATTATAATAGGAGATCAAATTTCGTTTTCTTGGGCATTTTTACGGACTTCTATATCACATTCTGACTCTTTTCCTACTTCAGGGACACGTTGATGACGTTTCAAATAATCGCTACGTACAAAAGCTTTTGAACAAACAGTACACACGAATGGTTTTGCACCACTACTGTTAATATAAATAAGTATACGTGTGCAACTTCTGATGTCGTTTTAAATCATATTTTCTTGCAAACTTCAATGAACAATTTGGTGCATCGCAAGCATAAGGTCGTTCACCAGTATGTCCCCTATAATGAGATTTAAGGTTGTAAGGTCTAGTAAATGCTACCCATTAACAATCATGCACGTTTACTTTTGCCAC
This sequence comes from Globomyces sp. JEL0801, assembly GCA_027595885.1. NCBI lineage: Eukaryota > Fungi > Chytridiomycota > Chytridiomycetes > Rhizophydiales > Globomycetaceae > Globomyces > Globomyces sp. JEL0801. The sequence goes on from JADGIX010000002.1 coordinate 86,094, forward strand.
ATTGTTCATAAGGGCATTGATATAATGTTTGTCCTTGATGTTGAATTTTATTCCAAACAGAAGGATCTGGTAAACTATCCAAGACTGTCGTTGTTGGTTTGACTTCTGGCTGAGCTTTACTGGAACTTTCTTCCGATTCAGATGGAATTAGTGTGTCACTTGACAATGATTGGTTTAATGCTAATGTTGATGATAGACTGTCTTCAAATGACATATTAGGCACAGGTAAATTCAGTGTGGATTCAAATCTATCTTGGAAAGGGACAGTTAAGAAACTCATATCGTCGTCGTTATTAATTCCTGACATCAGGTTTAATGCATTAGAATTATGTTGTAGAGGCACTTCATACGGAGATAGATACGCTGAAGTTAAAATATAATAGTTTACGAGAGGCAATGAAAGGAGATTGTGCAGGGGTGTTCATAGATAATAAATAGGGTGTATCTAGTGGAGTTCCCATATGAGGTGTCATTGGAGTTGGGATAGTATTAATCCTAGTAATCTATCAAGGAATGATAACTCTTACCAGCTTGGAGGCACCATAAACTGATTATTATTCTGATGGAGCATTGCATTAAATTGAGACATAAAGTCCATTTGAGGATTGTACAAAGAAGTCTGGTTAATAGACAAACCATCAATATTAATATCAATTTGGTTAGCATTGGCAATAGGTTGATTAAAGCCTAAAGGGTTGAAACTGGGATTCATTCCCAATTGTGACGAGTTATTTGAGAATTCCATGGTACCGAGATCATTGAACAACCCACCCGATGTAGTAGTATTAGTAGGAATTGTATTGAAAGACGAAAAAGAGATACCAGTATTTGAAAAATCAATACAGTTTTCATTAACGTTAGTGAAAGAATCAGATTGTTCCAAGTAATTTTCATTCTCCTCAGGGATAGTTCCAATAGGTCTGTTCTTTCCGTATGCTGTATTATTATTATTTTGCATTAATGGGAAAGTTGAGAAATGTCAAGGTTTTGTAACGAGGAGGCTGGTGGCAACTGTTTCAATCTGGTCGGTTTCATTGTTGCACCCTTCAAAGAAACTCGGAAATCACCTTTACAATGGGATTTTTAATTGATCCAAGAGTGTATTTTTGGATATGTAACATAACCAAATATTGTATGCTTTTATTACGTGTCTGTTTCTACATTGGAGTATTTCACTCGCAATATAAAATACACCATCTTTTCATGCTCATTCAGATCTTCAATCTTGTGCTTGACTTAGGATTTTTGCCACCTTTTAAATGTAATCCTATGTTACTGCTACATTTTTCGTTTGAAGCCTTGCCGAATTACGTCGCGTTTCAAGTTAACTCTTTCATGGACTTCATCCACTCACAATAGCCAGTATATGAGCAAACTCTTTCGTTCGTAGTTTTTACGGTACGTATTCACATTTAAATACAGTAACTTCGTGAGTCATCAATGGAATCTCTTTAATTACATTCTATGGTGACTCATAAAATTCGATAATATAATGCAGTCCTCTACTAAATCCTTCACTCATGTATTCTTCAATGTATATATTGCTTTTTTTTAGAATAATCAACAAACTGTTCCATCCTAGAATGTTTATGAGGTTTATTACACTATTAACGACTATTTAAATCGTATATCCGTACTTTTTGGCTGCAAAATAGTTTATCAATCCTGGAAAAATATACGAAACTATCACTGCCAATTGGTATATTTTTGGGATGTATACTTCATTTTGACCTAACCGCGCTGCTTCAAATATTATTGAACCACATTGCTCTGCGGACATAATCTTTTTTCGTTTCTCTGGCTCCGCTACTTTGTCACCATCTAAAGATGATTTTCGGAGGTCCGTATCCACAGAACCAGGCATAACATGGCATATATGCACACCGTGACCTGCTACTTCGATTCGTAATGATCTAAAGAAACCAGTCACTGCATGTTTGGATGCCGTGTATAAGCTTCGCTAAGTTGAATAAGTCTATTTTGAAAATACCGTTGGTGATGCAAGTACACCAGCTACATATTAGATTAACTACATCGGTACCTGCTGATGATATAACCACTATTTGACCTTGATGTTCAATTATGTCAGGAAGAAATACTCGAGTAGCCAAGATAGGACTGATAGCATTAACGTTAAGAACTCCGTGTACGATTTCTTCAAAATCATTATGCTCAGATAAACGCTCAAATGGCAAGACTGACAGAACTCCGGCACTAAAAATTCAACGTGAATAAACTTACCTCAAGATTAGAGTATCAATTCCACCCAACTTGGATTTTGCAAATAGGAATAAATCTTTTAAAGAAGTATAATGCGTCATATCTCCAACAAATACAAAAGTATCTTCATTACACAATGCAGCAACCTCCTCCAGTTTATCTCTTCGCCTTGACGTAATGACGATTGAAGCACCAGACTTTGCATATCTTATTGCCAGATCTCTTCCTATCCCACTGGAAGCCCCAATAATAACTACCTTAAAATTAGTACATACTTTATGGGAGTTGCAAATAATTTACAATTCCTCTACCTTCTTTGATGGCTTCCTAGGTTTCGGTTGATTTCTTAAAGTGAGAAGAATTGTTCCTAGGATTGTGAATGGGATAATCAGCCAAGCGGAAGAAAGTGCCATCAATGTAAAGATGAAAAAGGAAGATAATCTAAACTCAACACACCAATATGATCTTTATTAGAACTTTGGACTCCGTTTTTCTGATACAGCATTTAACCCTTCCATATAATCTGGTTCTTTCATACATATCGCTTGGGATAAAGCTTCCCTTGCTAACGAATTTTCAACTAATCCACCATTAAAATTTAATCGCAACGCTTTTAATGTTTCTCTAATCGCGACAGGAGATCCTTTAGCGATTTCTCTTGCCATTTCCAAACTCACCACTTGAAGTTCTTCCTGTGGTATCACATCCAAAACCAACCCGTATGATTTTGCTTCCTTTGCACTGATTGGTGTTCCAGTAAGTAATAGTTTGGAAGCTCTTTGATGTCCAATTATTTTTTGTAGTGTATAGCTACCGCCCATTCCTTACATTAACTAAAAATTAACGTTATACCTGGGGGAATTCCTAAACGTACAAAGTTGTAAGCAAACTTTGCTTTATCACCAGCTAGTCTAATATCACAGGCAAGAGGCAAACAAGCTCCTGCTCCAACAGCAAGACCATTCACAGCAGCAATGGTTGGAAATGGCAATTGACTACAATCAGATTTGAAAAGCTTACAGTAGTGAACTCAAGAACATACCATAGAAGTTTTCCATCGTCTTGACATTCTGAGATGCTGGTGCACGATTGCGAGCACGTAACCATTCCAAATCACCACCGGCAGAAAAAGCTCTACCTGATCCAGTCAATATGAGGCAACGCACAGAGTCGTCAGATTTCAATTTAGCCAGATTGGACTGGAATTCTGCAAGTGAGAAAATGAACAGAGATTGGTATGACATTTTAAAGAATCCTATAGCAATAATAGATTACCTTTTCCAATATCGACAGTTAATGCATTGAGAGTGTCAGGTTGATTAAGTTGGAGAATAACTACCCCAGTATCGTTAGAATCAACCGCATCTCGCTTAATAGTCATGTAAGATGAACTAAATGAACGGATGTGCATCTTTCTAGTGCTCATCATCTGCAGTCCTGTTTTTATCATTCCGATAGTCGTTAAGATTTTGAGGAAACAGTGAGGTGACCTTGTGACAAACTTACCCGTTGATCTTAATATTTAATGCTCAAGGTAAAATCCGCAATGAAATACTCAAACCATGTAGCATCGAAATATCACTGTTGAACGGATTCAGAATTATTTGAAGTCAGATCAATTCTTCGATGTCAATCTGCAATCGTTTCTGATCAAACAGACTTCAGAAGTAGCAGTAAAGCTCGCAAAATACTCTGTTCCTGGACTTGAACGTATCCCATTCAATAAAGCAATGTTGGGAAATTATGAACCAGTTAAAGTGGGTGTCCAAATGTCCCCCACTTGGTCAACACATTGGTTTAAAGTTGAAATCGTTGTTCCTACTTCAATGAAAGGCGAAAACGTCACGTTATTGTTTGATCCGAGTTGTGAAGCATTGATCTGGTCTGACCATGGTGAACCATTGATGGGGATTACTGGTGGGAATGGAGGAGATCGTCACGTCGATTTTGATCTAATTAAAAATGCAATTGGAGGCGATGTATTAACTATATATTAACATTAGAAAATTAATTTGTGGATTGAAGTTGCTGCAAATGGAATGTTTGGGTATGCTACTATTTCAATTAATTGTAGTGCCGGTGTCCCAACAATGATTGGCGCACCAGATCCAAATAGAAGTTTTACCTTAGCTAAGGCTGAATTGGTCGTTGCGGACGAATTAGCTCAAGCATTGTACTGGGATTTAGAAGTTTTATTGGGAATCATCAAAGAAATGCCTGAAGAGTCTCAATTAGGGAGAGATGCCCTATACACTGCCAACCAAGTAGTGAATACTGTGCGTGCAGGTGATCACAGGTATCTTACACTTCGTTTAATCACTAGTACCCTTGCGGCTGCGAAATCCATTTCCACGGCATTTTTTGCAACACGAAAGAAAGAAGGTTATGAGTCCCATGTTATTACCGCAACCGGAAATTGCCATATTGATACAGGTAACCGTTAATCTATTGAAATAAAGCTTGGTTGTGGCCATACGATGAAACAAAACGAAAAGTATCCATCTGTAATTGTTCATGTTTAGGTTGCGCGCTCGTGGGCAACTCAGTGCAGGTAATATAGAAATCCTTCACAAAATAGATTTATTGAATCTTATCCGGATTATTATTTTGCAGCATCACAAGCACAACAGTTTGAGTGGTTGGAAACACTCTATCCACAACTCTTCGCAAAAGTTGCTAAGCTAACTCAAGAAGGTCGATTTATACCTATTGGTGGAACTTGGGTAGAAATGGATTGTAATATGCCATCTGGAGAAGGTCTTTGTCGACAATTTTTATACGGCCAAAACTACTTCAAGAAGAAATTCGGTAAAAAATCGTCTGTATTTTGGCTGCCAGATACTTTTGGATATGCTGCCCAGGTACTATGATTGCGATTCATACCAAAATAGTTACCCCAAATTATAAAATCTGCTGGATTAGAGTATTTCTTCACTCAAAAATTGTCTTGGAACAATATTAACAAAGTAATGTGTCAAGCTCTTATGTTCTAGTTTCCTCATTCCACATTCTATTGGAAAGGGTATAGTATTCATATTTAATGTCACTAGTTTGGATGGCACACAAGTTTTGACTCACTTCTCTCCTGCGGATACTTACACAGCGCAGGCTACTGTTAAAGACGTTGTATTTGCGTATATAATTGTTTGATTTTAAATTTAGCGTTCAAAACAATAAGGATAAACAATACTCAAATCAATCATTACTCTTGTATGGAAACGGCGATGGAGGTGGTGGGCCATTACAACCAATGATGGAGCGTATTCGAAGAGTTAGCGGAGTTGAAGGCCTGCCAGCCACGGTAAAGTTTGGGAACCCAGAAGATTTCTATAGAGACTTAGAAAAAACTAGTAAAGATTTGAATGTTTGGAAAGGAGAACTTTACTTTGAATTGCATCGTGGAACTGTAAGGGATATATAGTATTGAGTAATCATATAGTACACGTCTCAAGCACTTGTCAAGAAGTATAATCGAACATCGGAATTACTTCTAAGAGAAGTTGAAATTTTGTGGTCATTTTGTTTGGTAAAAGATCCTTCTGCTCGGTACTAGACTTTGATCTTATATATTAGTTATCCTAAAGAAGAATTAGATCGCCTCTGGAAGCTAACTCTATTGTAATCTAATCTTGCTTCTTAATGTTAGGAATCAATTCCATGATGTATTACCAGGATCATCCATTGAATATGCCTATGAAGATGTTATTAAAGTGAGTCACAATTGCTAATTAGCAATTAGTTTTATGAAGATGTTAGCAAAACTGGGAATGCATTAAAATTGAAAGCATTGGAGATTTTAAATATTCAAGGATTGAATGGAAAGGTTTTAAACTGTGTGAATACACTTGGCTGGATTCGACGCAACGAGATAGTGGCCGTGCCAGCAGAAGATCCATCACAGTTTGCACAAATCACCGCTGATAACAATGGCTTAGTGCTAAGTATTATTTTGCAAATGATTTACAGATAGTTTCGGAACTTGGCGCATACTCTTCTTCAAAAGCATCATTAACTCAAAAAGCTGTCCAAAGTGTAACGGGTATGATAATATTTCAACTAAACGTATAGTTCAACAAAATGAAGATGTTTTTGTAGTAGAAAATGGATTTATCAAAGCAAGTTTTGATAAACATGGACATTTAGTTCAATTAACCGACATTATCAACAAGTAAGTCTTGAATTTTTTTCTAACTCTGCAGCCGATTGGTATCGCATCCTGATAGGGCAGCGAATGTGTTTAAAATTCATGAAGATATTCCTCTATTCTGGGATGCATGGGATGTAACGCTTTCTAATTGATTTTTTGTAGGTTGAAATCTATCATCTTGAAAAGAAATGGGATGCAGGGGTTGGAGAAATTTTCATTGAAGAAACTGGTCCATTACGAGTGGTGTTGAGAGTCGTCCATCCAATATCCGAAAACAGTCGACTTGATCAACGCATTATTATTAATGCCAATAGTCCTCAGATCAATTTTGAAAATGATATTTGGTGGAATGAGAGCAGAAAAATTTTAAAAGTAACTAAATTAACATTAACACGCATCACAGGTGGACTTTCCTGTCAATATTACAAATGATTTTGCAACATTTGAAACTCAGTTTGGTTACATTCAACGACCTACTCATTACAACAACTCTTGGTAATTATTCACGTTTAACGTTCAAGGGATATGGCAAAGTTTGAAGTTTGTGCCCATAAATTTGTCGATTATTCTGAATATGGGTATGGAATAGCATTACTCAATGACTGGTAACCGGAATGTTTTGATTTATTTTAGCAAATATGGCTTTTCAGTTCATAATGATACAATTTCCATGTCCATTTTACGGTCACCTAAAGCGCCAGATGCACATTGTGATAAGGGTTTGTTATTTTCAATTGATTATGATCAGGTCGTCATACTTTCAAGTACGCTCTACTCCCACATGCAGGATCGTTCTTGGAAAGTAGAGTGGTTCAAGCAGGGTACGAGTTCAATGTACCTATTCTCAATGCTTATGGGAACACTATGGTAGATTTAAAACCATTATTCCAAATTGATCAAGATTGTCTCGTCATTGATACCATCAAAAGATCAGAAGAGCAACTAACTAGCAATTATTTCCTCATTAGGATTTATGAAGCTTATGGAGGTCGTGGCCAAGCAACTCTTTCATGGTAATTTTTAAGATTAATACCATGTGTAGTGGATATAAAATTCTTGAAGCATTTGAATCTAATGTGTTGGAAGATAGGGTGAAGCCAATCGAAATCAAAAACAGTTCTTTCATTTCCTTTGGATATACTCCTTTTAAATTGATTTCGCTACTTGTCAAAATTTCTGCTTAAAGCTGATTAAAATCCATTTCCAATATGTTTAATTTTTTTTTTTTTGAGTTATTAATCAATTTATTGGACGAAAGTTTTTTGGTATGAATTAAAACAATAGCCGAAACCCCACTAATCTGAGTCAGAATCCGATTCACTCTCAGCTTCCATCAAAAAGTCTATAAAAGGTTGTGCCTAATAATCAGTAAGCTGGAACCCAATACCGCATCTCGAATCTTTTTCAAAGTACCGACAGCATCATCCAAAGATTCATGCCAAGTAAGAATAGGACCTTCTTCCAGTAAATCAATTGAATATAAATTCTTTATGATCATTGGTGTTAGATTGATTAATGAGGTTTCATTCAATAAATATTGAACCATAGTGTTAAGACAATCAATTTGATCTGCGTCAGAGTGAGTCAATCTAACCAGAATGGGACACCATCTTATTAACACCTTTGGTCAGTCAACTCATCAAACCTTTTCTAAATCTTTATATGAGCAATTGGGAGGAAGTATTCCGAATATCTTTGGGAATACCACATGTCGAAGATTTTCGAATGTAATATTCATGGCCATTTTCAAAGTATTGAGTTCCAAGACTGCAATGTCAACTGAATGATTATCTTTAAATGCACGTTCAATTGTTTGTTCAACCTCCGCGATCCAACCTAGCTATTAAAGGTCATTTTCATTTACTGTCTTCATTGACGACGTTTTCATTGACTGAATCTTCATCTGAATCCGGACCAGTTTCATAATCATGATCAGTACCATCGATGGAGGATGCATAATCTAATATAAATATGTGCTATACGATATACCCAAAAGACCTCGATTGAAATTTCTCATATCAAAAGCATCATCATCATCTGAAAAATCTGGTTCATAAACATATCCAGTTGATTTGTTTCCTAAAACGGATTTATCTTTGAATAAATAAAGCTTGCATTACCAGATTCATGCTCTTCATCATCAAAATCTGGGTGATTGAAAGAAACTTTGGTTCTCGTTGGTACAACCACATTAGGTCCCAATTTTGCGTTAAAGTCAATTACACACCCTTTTTCCAAAGTAACATTTTCATACAATTCAACATTTTCTCCAATTATGGACTGGTTTATGTCGCAATTATCACCAACGATTACGTTGTTCAATAGATATGAATTTTTTATATGAACATTGGCGCCTATACAGGTTAAACATATGCTGCATACCAATAACACAATTTTCACCAATTACCGAGCCAGATATAGAACTTCCCTTCTTCACAACGGTATTTGAACCAATCAGTACATGATCCTTCAAAATCAACGATCTATACGATAAAAGTGAGACTATCATACCTATCCAGTTGAGTGTTAGTTCCTTTATAAATATTATGTAATTGATGTGTGTATTTTTGTCCTGAAGGAGAAAAATTGTCTGGCGTTAATGGATATGTCCATCGGGATATAACATCCTTCCTAAACGACAATTAACATGTGGAATATTACGAAATGGTGCCATACATTTGCTGAGTAGACACTTGAGCAGCATATCCATCTTCAATTACATGACAGTAAATAGTTTTTCCAAGTAAATCTGATTCTAAAATGCCCTTTAAGAAATCATTCCTTAGATCTTGATAATCAAAATTTTCAGTAAATAATGCAGGAACCTAACCAGTTAATCATTGTTCGTTCATAAGGCAATAGAAGTAGATATATATAAAGTGTTGTCAACTTACTTCAATCGAACATATATCAATATGACAATCAATTAAATCATTTCTTATGATAACATCAGAGTGGTTTTTAAACATATGAGGATCCAGTGAGAATTTTTTTCGGTGAGGATATCGATGATGAGTCTCATAATGCGTCAATTCCGAAGTTGTGCCATCCAGAACAAACAATTCTCCTTCTGCTTTGGATCTTTAAATAAGAAGTAAATAATAAACCTTGTTGGGTGACTGGAAGAAGCTTGTTTTAACATCAAAGTCATAATGCAATCTTTATCAGCTAATTTCCTTTGTCGATGACTTTCCAAGACAGCTGTTAAATCAATATTTGAAACGGTATGAGCAGACATTAGAATAAAATCAGATTGTAATATTTGTTTTGCATCCAAATCACGCAAAACATCTCCCATTGATCGTAACTCTTGCATTAGACCAATATAGAGTACCTTGAGAAACAATAACAGTGATAGTTGGAAAAGTAGACTTTGCCCATCTTGAATTTTCAATATATTGTTTAATTTGATCAGAAAGTGCACAACAAACAATAAAGATTTCTTCTACTTGAGAAATTGCCAAAGACTCTAAGGTATACTCAATCAAGGGAATGTTTGCCAGTGGAATCAAGCACTAAAGGTTAAAAAGTTTAAAGTACCCTTGGAGTAGAGTAACTTAATGGTCTAAAATGCTCATTAAAAGAGTCCGCGACAACTACTGCTTGCAAAACCTTACATCAACCAATTGAATCATAGTTACCTAAAATAAATTAATCATTTCACTATATGAACCTCTTCAGCATTCAACATGTCTTTCTTTGGTGGCATATTTAGAAAATAAAGAAAAAAACGAGTTTCCCAATTGAATTGAATGAAAGTTGTTGTTCTTGGTGGTGGAATTAGTGGTCTAGCTGCTGCATTCTATGCAAAGTCGCATGCTCAAGTGACCGTGATCGCGGGTCAGAATGTAGGTGGTTGGGTGCAGACAAAGTTAACAAATGGTCGTTTGTTGGAAGCTGGACCGCGCTCTTTGCGACCTTCAGGAGAATCTGCTAGGTCCATGTTAGAGTTGGTTTATGCTTTGGGGTTAGATAAACAAGTACTGCCGGTCCCTGCTAAAAGTCCTGCTGCGCTTAATCGTTTTATCTATTCTGGTGGCTCTTTACATAATTTACCTGCCAATCCTCTCAAAATGATCATCGAAAATTCTCCTGTAATTAAAGGTCTTGTGTCTTCCGTACTTAAAGAGCCATTTCAACCCAAATCATCCAATGTGGACGAATCTATTCACGAGTTTGTATCTAGACGTTTAGGAGCTCATATTGCTGATAATCTTGTATCTGCAGTGATTCATGGAGTTTATGCAGGCGATATTAAAAAACTTAGCATCCGCTCCACTTTAAATGTACTTTGGAATGCGGAACAGAATCACGGATCTTTATCGAAATATGCACTTTCTTCTATGTTCTCTAAAAGCCCATTGGTGGAACCGAACCCTGATAAAGAGTGTCAGGCATTTGTGGATAAAATGGTGAAAGGCAAGATTTACTCGTTTTCAAATGGCATGCAACAATTAACCGACACTTTACGTGACAACATAGTCAAAGATGGAGTCCAAATAGTTTACAGAAACTGTCATTCTGTGGCCAATGATGTAAATCCAATTCAATAACAATAGAATGTTAGATATCTTTTTTCTTACCGTAGCAACACAAGAATAGCAAAATGGATGGGTCAAGTCAGATTAAGGTAAAGTATTTGTTTAATTTTAAGGTATCTTTAGATGATGGTTCTACACTCTATGCTGATCATGTGATTTCTACAATCCCATCTATCAACTTTGCTGAAGTTATTCCAACTGCATTTAGCGCACTATCAAACGATTTGAAATCGATTGAATCAGTAGATGTAGCAGTCGTGAACTTGGTATACCAAAATTCGAAATTGGAACATGAAGGTTTTGGCTTTTTAGTTCCAAAACCAGAGTTTAAGAATATGGATATTTTGGGTGTTGTTTATGACTCATGCAGTTTCCCTAAACAATCGACATCTAAACCAAACGAAGTCAAATTGACAGTGATGTTGGGTGGATACGTCTTTTTAGAGAAATTTGGTCCCGTTCAACAAGTTTCAAAAGAAAAGTTATTACAAGTATCTGTTGATGCAGTCGAGAAAGCACTTAAATTTAAACCCGAAAATTTAATTGATTCTTTGGTAAGTGTACATGAAAAATGTATTCCACAATACTATGTTGGACATTATGATAAAGTGAAAAGGATAGAAAAAGAACTTTCCAAATCCTTCAATGAAAATCTATCAATAACAGGGGCATCCTATAATGGTGTCAGTCTTAATGATTGTGTACACAATTCCAAAACTCTGGTTTCCAAAATCTTTGCGAAATAAAACATGGATGATTTTATATTTAATTCAATTGTTTAACGATACGCTCTTGTAAAATATCCAATTCTGCTTTCATGTCAGTATCATCAACCGGTACAGGAGGTCTTCCTTTCAAACATTCATTAAACTTTTCGACATTTCGAGCGATTTCAACACATAGAAATTGAATTCGAGTTACTGATTGATTAATTGTAAATATTACCAAAGAAACTATTTTCTTCACTGTATTCCAGTGTACAATTGTTACGTAATAAAGTACCGAAATTGTAATCATCCAAGTCAATTGATTCCATCAATCTAATAATTAAATAAGAAGGTTTATACTTTTCAATGAAATTTCTCCATTTTGATTTTGCAGCTTCAGTTTTGAAATCGTTTATTTCTTGTACGATATCAATTTTCATATTAGGGAATTCCTTTCTGAAAGCTTCGTATATTTGATTATCATATTTAGTTAATTTTATTTTATCGGAAGGGAAAGCCGTTAATAAATTGAAATAAGTTTCAGCATGTTGAATTGCTTTAATAGCCCAATGCATTTCGATATCTATTGAATGAATCTTCTTTTAAATACCAGCATTATTTTCAGCTTTTTCAGGATCAAAGTTGTTTAAAGACATTACCAATAATTTTTTTTTTTTTTTTTAGAATGGGAAAAGGAAGAGACAAAAAGAAGAAATCACAAAAATCTAAAACTAAAGAAACAAAAAAAGTAAATTGATATTTAAAATTAATGAAAAAAGGAATTAGATTTTGATGATGAAAAATTATCAAAGAGTAATAAAAAACAAAAGAAAAGAATTCATGATGATGAAGAAGAAGATATTGATGCTATCTTAAATGAATTCAATAAACATGTATTCTGATCTATTATTTAATCTTATAGCAATCAGAATTATTCAAAATTACGGAAGAATCAAATTGTGGAGTACCTTCAAGAAGAGCAAACGCTTCTTGGACTTTAAACCCTTTAAATAACGCAGAATTCTTATTATTCGGTGGGGAATATTATGATGGTCAAAAAGTTTTCATGTATAACGATTTATTCAAATTTAATATCGAAAAATCTGAATGGAAACGTATCACTTCCCCAAATAGGTAAAATGATATTTTAATAGTCCATAGTCCTGCTCCTAGATCATCACATCAAATTGCAATCACACCTGCAGGATTATTGTTTTTATGGGGAGGAGAATTTGTAAGTCCAAATGAAACAAGTTTCTTCCACTACAAAGATTTTTGGATGATGGATTTAAAAACAAATGCTTGGGAAAAATTGGACATTAGAGGTCGTCCACCTCCGCGTTCAGGTCATCGAATGGTTGTTTGGAAACATTTCATTGTTATGTTTGGAGGTTTCTATGATCAAAACAAAGAGACAAAATAGTATCACATGAAAAACTAATCACTGGTAGTTATGATGATTTGTGGCTTTTTGATACACAAGAGTTTAAGTGGATAAAGGTGGAAGTAGGCGATCCTAAGCCAGCTGCACGTTCTGGATTCCAATTATTAGGTAAATATTAATTCATTAACCCAAAGTTCACGGAGATCAAATTTGCTTATATGGTGGCTATTGTAAAGTCGCTTTGAAAGGAAAAAAGTTACAAGGGATGGTGCATACGGATACTTGGACACTATATATGTCATTGGACCCAAAGAATATTCGATGGGAGAGGAAAAAAAAATCGAAAGGAAGTCTTCCAATGTAACCTAATTTCAAATTTGATTGTTAGTGCTAGAAGTGGTTGTACAACCGTGTATCATAAGGGGAAGGGAATCATGTTTGGTGGTGTGTCGGATATTCAGGAAGATGATGAATCGTTAGAGTCTATCGTACATGCAGATTTGTAACTTGATCATAAATTTATCTTGTTTAGATACCAATATCAAATAGACGCAAATAAGTGGTATCCTATATCTTTAAAGAAACCGAAACAACCAAAAAAGAAGAAGGCACAGAAAAGTGAATGTTATGGTTCGGACGACAATGAAAGTGAAGATGAAAAGGCTGATGAAGATGAAGTAATTGGTCCAACTGAACGGTACAATGCCATGATGGGAGTGTCAAAGAATATCTTGTATTTGTTTGGGGGGATTGTAGAAAAGGAAAACAAAGAGATGACCTTGAATGACTTATGGTCCCTTAATTTGGACAAGTTGGATAAATGGAATCATTTAATTGTTGATGAACGAGTCAATGAGCTGGTGGGAGAGGATTCAGAAGACGACGACGATGAAGATGATGAAGATGATGATGACGAGGAAAATGATGATGACGATGATGGAGAAGGCAGTGATGATGATGGATCAGAAGCCAATGTAGAAGAACAAACCTCAAGATTATCTCTCAATGAAAGCAAAACAAATGCTAGCGAAGAAGAAAGCAAGCCAGAAGTAGTTTTAACTGAAGAAGAGGTAATATTAGTTATATATGATAACCGATAGAGACTAGAGCAAGCTGCAAATGATCCTTTACCAGGAGGTTTTTAATGCAAGTATTTAATCTATAGAATCTGTAAGTGACTATTATGCCAGAACTAGTGAATATTGGCAAAAGATCATTTTAATTGAGGCTCCCAAATCTGGAAAACAACTAAGAAGAAATGCTTTTGATAGAGCTTACAAAAGGTTTCACACCATGCTTCCAGAGAACAAGATATTGGAAGAACAAATGCGTGAAAATGAAGCATTGGAGCAACTAAATATTGCTAAAATGAAAGAAAAAGCCGAGTCATCTAGAAATCGACATCGCTAACAATATAATTACTGTGAACATATATCTTTTTTTGTATTTTCCCATGTCTCATCAAACATGCACAATTCCTAGTGAAACTAGCGATCAATTTAAGGTATAAGCTCATGGAATATAGCTAATGGAAACCATCAGGTTCTTCGATTTCGGTAACGGTTAACTGTTGTTTTTAAAACCCAGTAAGGATAAAACTATTGCCGCACTTGTTCTTAAAATTGATCCAAATAGTCTTCAAGTAGTTGTAGAACATTATTTACAGAATGTAACTTTGGAAGATATTGTTGAAGAGTTACCAGAAACATCACCTCGATTCATAGTCATATCATACGAATTGAAGCACAAGGATGGAAGAATATCGTACCCTTTAGCGGGTACAATAAACTTCTTCTAACGAATCATAGGGATTTATTACAAGTAAGATCAATATCAATTTAGATGTTTAGTCCTGAAGGTAGTTGAACCATTATTTATATACTAGGGTCCAGTTTAAACAATCGAATGTGTTATGCTAGTACCGTTACCCAAGTCTTTACCGAAGCTGGAATCACAGGAAAGGTAATGATCAAATCTTTTTTTAAAGGATTACTTTAGGTGTTTGATTTGGTAGAGGCTGAAGAATTAACAGATGATTGGATGGTCTCTCAATTGGAATCATCCAAGACTCGACCATAAATAAATTTGGAAATGAATACTTTATCGTTACCATCAATATCATGTGGGAATATTTCATAGATGTATATCATTTGAGTGAATTCTATTCGTTACGCGTCCATCAGTAGTCCTGTTATGGTTTTTCGGATTAAATTTGCTTGTCAATAGTAGGATGATATTGTACATTATAAAGATATCCATCACAAAAACCTAAAGGAGTGGTACTAATTATTACCATCAATTGATTGGTATATAAGTTCCTATTTGCCTTGATTTGAGTTTGGTTTCTGGACAATTTTCACTCTCCTTTTTCCCATACAACAAATGACTGGTAAAGGATCTACGGAAATAATTTCATCAGTAGAGATGGAATGCTTAAACAATGATATAAAAGGAATTTGTGATAAATTACAGGAAACCTATACTCGTGAAATAATACAATCAATACCAGTCGAAATTCGATCACTAACCATGGGAAACTTTGTAGATTTATATAACGGTGATATAGATGAATGTCTAGGAAAATTGAATGCAGATTTATTGTAACAAATTAATGTTAACTAGAGTAGTAAACAATCAAATAATAACTCTGTATCTACAAGATCAATTGAAATATCTGCACGAGATAGTATTAGTTCCTCGAAAACATTCGATGATTGGAGAAGTTCAATGGCATCAAATGCGTCAAGTTATCGAAGAGTGACTCTAAGAGGAGCAGATGAAAACATTGAATTATGTTGTCTTTTGCCTGGTTTAGATGATCAGTTAGAGGATACTACACAATCTATGGAATCTTTAAAGAAAGAAGAATTAATCAAATTGAAAGCTAGTCTTCAAGCTGCACAGGAACAAGCAAATAGTTTGCTTGCCAAGTACGGGATTTGAAGATATTTGAAAATAAACCTATTACAGAATGCTATGATTTCATTTGACTATTACCAAGTATTGCTCAGATGCAAGGTTAAAACCAAAGTATGGTTCAAATTGCTATTAGTTTATTAATGAATAATCCTAAGAGGCAGAAACAAGGGCATCAATCATCTTATAGAGGTAAAAGAAAAAGCAAATCAGATAGAATCCAAGTTTGATGAACGATTCTTTCTTCTGAACGGATATAGTTCTAAAAATCTCGGTAGCATCATAACGATGACGACCATTTGTGACTCTAATAGAGATTAAAGATACCATATTACTTGTGTATATGCCAAACTAGTAAAGGAGTATTTAAAATCAATGTAACCCATTCCATATTCAAAAGAAAGAGTACCCATAGTACACCTTGTAGTATATGCTCTGGGATGACAAACTAAATGGTTAAATTGAAAGTAAGTAACTTGATTTAATTTGGTACAGAGATCAATAGGATTTATATAATCGCATTCCAAGTCAGAAAACATGATAATCTACCAAAATTAAGAGAATCCAACATACGAAAAACACTGATCCAAATAAGAGCAAGGCATCTGCAATCAAAGCAAATAGAAATAAAATCTAACATGAGACCATCAACTCTTTTACCATCAAAAACTTTGGGTAAAAAAATAATCTTTTCAACAACCTCAATTAGTAATGACTTGGATTCAAGAATCATTCAAGAATAAATAATTTGGGAAATTGGATATTTTGTTTGGTAGTTTGGATACGTGTCCTGAAGGTATCATTCACAAAAACAATTCATTTCAATATCAGTTACAACTTATATAATCTCGGATATTTGCATTTATCATCATACTTTGCGTAAAGTCATCTGATGACATCATTATTTGAACGATATCCACGTCTACACAATTCCATGGTTGTCAATAATTGTGTGAGGTTCACTTTGTGAATGTCCATCAATCCATACCTGACTGATGGTGTTGCTAATGAAGCATTGGAATATCTGGAAAATTATCACATAAAAGATATGATGGAAGTAAATTATACGTGCAATTGATAGATTAGTGTATGGTCATTGGAATGGCACATCAACGTCCAATTGATCCGATATTATTTATGGAAGATTGTCTACAGAGAGTGAAAAAAGATAGAGATTACAATCCTAGAGCAAGATTACAGTGGAATGCATTCCTACCAATGATAAAATCAAATGGATCTTCACTATACACAACACAAAATCAAAAAGGAATTTACAGGAGACTGGGTAATAACAATGATGTTATTCCTGCAATTGTCAATTCAAACAAACTTATGAGACCTATCAATCCTGTTATACCAAAGATGAATCAATACGATCCACTTCCTGATATATCTGTCAATGAAGACACTTTAAATCAACAGATACCGTCAAAAAATTCATACAGGAATGTCATTTTTATTTTGGGTAAGATACCATCATTATTGACCTAAAGGTGGACCTGGATCTGGTATATTTATACACTAATGATTCGATAGGAAAAGGAACTCAATGCGAAAAACTTTCCAAAGAGTATAGTTACACCCATTTGTCAGTTGGTGAACTTTTAAGACAGGAAGGAACGAAAGACACATCATTGGGCAATGAAATCAATCGAATGATGAAAAAAGGGGAGATTGTTCCAATGGTAAATTAACATTATTAATAGTAAAGAGAATTACATTAAAGTTGTTGAAAAAAGCAATGTTAAACAATGACGACTCCAATGGTTTCTTGATTGATGGATTTCCAAGAAAATTAGATCAAGCTCTTGAGTTTGAGAAAATGGTAATTGATGATTGCTAAACAAAAGATTTGTAAACCCAAATTGATAGTTTACTACAAATGTGGAATGAATATCTTGCAAGCAAGAATTCTCAAACGAGGACAAACTAGTGGCCGAGAAGATGATAATTTAGAAACTCTACAAAAACGATTTACTACATTTATAGACATTTCATATCCAGTGGTTGAACACTACATGAAAATGAACAAATGTCTTACTGTATGTGTTTAATACATCTTACCCGTTAGATTTTGGCAGAGGATTCGATTGAAGAAGTTTATAATAGTTCTAAATTACACTTTGCTCCACACCCACCATTATATCATAACAACATTACATTTGTCTTAGGTGGGCCTGGCTCTGGTATACAACTGCGTTGATTTATAGTTAGGCAAAGGAACACAATGCGAAAGACTCGCAGCAGAGTTTAACCTAGTACATCTATCAACTGGTGACTTGCTTCGGGAACAAGTAAGTCAACAGACACCACTTGGACTTGAAGCAGAAATATTAATGAAAGAAGGAAAAATGGTCCCTCATGTAAATTTGTTTTATTCATTGTATTAGGGTTTACTCTTAGAAATTCTTCGAGATAAAATTGAGAAAAACTTTAGGGCAAATGGATTTTTGATTGATGGCTTCCCAAGAAACATGGAACAAGCACATGAATTTGAAAGAATGGTAAGGGTATTGCCTCAAACGAACTTTAGATTGGGCCTTGTAGATCCGTTCTAGCATACCAATGTTCATTTGAAACCTTAGAAAGGCGATTACTAGAGAGAGGAAAAACAAGCGGACGAGCAGATGATAACCTCGATACAATAAAAAAGAGGTTTAAGACTTTTCAGGAGCAAAGCAAACCAGTTATCGATTATTACAAGGCAAAAGGAAACTGCACTGAGGTAACTTCAAATATATTGAATGTGTGTTAGATATCCTCTGAAAACGAAATACATCAAGTGTATAGTGATTCGAAACAACTTTTTGTTCCTCCTACACCTATTTCACATCCTAATATCATATTTATGCTTGGAGGCCCTGGGTCAGGTTACAATAAAACCATTTTAATAGATAGGAAAGGGCACCCAATGCTCTCATATTGTTGAAGATTTCAAGCTCAAGCACATATCAACAGGAGAATTACTTCGAAAAGAAGTAAATAACAGAACAGCTATTGGAAACTTGATTGAAAGTCAATTATCAAATGGCAATTTGGTATCAACGGTAAATGATTTATTCTAAACCCAACTCAAGAATTTAGTAATTGGGTTACTGAAACATGAAATCGAACAGAATATACTGGCTGATGGATTTCTTATTGGTAACATGAAGCAAAACACTAATTCGACAGATGGATTCCCTCGAACTCTTTCTCAAGCTCTTGAGTTTGAAAGAATAGTAAAGTTTCATTTCTAACTTTTACCGTAGATTGGTAAACCAAGAGGGGTCATCAGTCTCATCTGCCCTCCAGAGATCCTCGAAAGTCGATTGATAGAACGAGCGACCATTCAAAATCGATCTGATGATAATCAGTCTACTATCAAGAATCGAATTAAACTATTCCAATCAGAAAGTACACCTCTGTTTCATTATTATGAAAAGCAATCTTTACTAGTGAAGATTGCGGCAGCATCAGCATTACCTTATGAGATATACAGTGTACTTATCGCATCATTTCCTTTCAAAATGAAGAATCCATTCACTGGAAAGAAACTTATATTTATTTTAGGTGGGCCAGGTAGTGGGAAAGGTTTTCATTTAACCTACTCTAATAGTTAGGAACACAATGTGAAAATATTATTCATTCAAAAGCATATTCACATACGTCCACTGGGGATTTGCTAAGGGAGCAAGTTAAAAACAAGACACACATAGGAAAGAGTATCGAATCACTACTAAAAGAGGGTAAAATGGTCCCAGATGTAAGTTTTTTATTGTCTAAATTGTAGTCATTGATATTATCGTTGCTGAAACGAAAATTACAAAGTTTATGTGAAGATGAAAAGTATGAAGGCCATTTAATAGATGGTTTTCCAAGAACTCTCGAACAAGCAAAGATGGTAATTGTGGTTATTAACTAATCAAAGTTCGAAACTGAGGTAGCTCCATGCGAGTTTGTGCTATATTTTGAAGTGTCCAACCAGACACTTACACAACGGTTGCTAAAACGAGGAGAGACAAGTGGTAGATCAGATGATAATATGGAAAGTATCAAAACCAGATTACAGACTTTTGAAAATGAGAGCTTTCCTGTCATTCAGTACTATTTAGAAAAAGGTCGAGTAAAAACTGTTAATGCTGAACAAAATGTTGATTCAGTTAAATCAGAAACCTTACAATTTTTTTAATAAATTTTAATACTAGTATTTGATATAACTTTTACTTTACTTTGGTCAATGAGCTTGAGGAGGATTAATTACGGATTCTAATAAATGTATATTTTGATACTACTTTTATTTGCTCGTCACTAAAATAACTACATTTCAAAGATGATACCGCGTTTAATTATGATATTTAAATGCAAAATCACTGGACTTATAAATGTTTCATAAGTTATGAAACATTTTGGATCGACTTTTACCGATAACATAACCCACGAACAACATTCATGTTCATTTCAAAAACAAACAGATATCATTGCAGTGTATTGCAATGTATTAATATAACATGTTGAACACGAATAAGCACCACGTTGTTTTTCGTGTCAATTTCGCGCACCCCCCCAAGAAACACCAGGTGCCTCCCAATGCAGATTCAGAATCTTGCAGGAAAAATCGCCGTCTGATCCTGCTAAAAAAAAGAAGACAATTTCTTTATTACAGCCGTCAGTAATTATGCAAAGCCAAGAAATGTGTCACACTATCGCTGCAGATACTACTTTGGAAAACTCCAAAGAGTCCTTTGCCACCATATTGATATCCTTAGCAAGAGAACAAACAACTCCTGCTAAAAAAATAGCATCTATCTCAAATTTATTAAACCCTTACTGTGATTCGAACCAGAATATTCCTGCTCTTTCTACCGTAATGTCTCATATTTCCCCTGTAACAAATGTACCTTCTCTCGATGTTTTTGATAGATATGGAAATCTTGATTCAAAATCAAATGATTTCAGATCTATAAAGCCAATGGCAGAGACAAGTCACATTTTTTCAAACCATTCTTACATACAGTCCAAAAAAATCAATGACTTATACCCTTTAAATACTCAAAGTATATCAGTCTATTCTGACTCTACATTGGCAAATTTATCCCCACCACCGTCTTTACAGCGTGAAAGCTCAACCGATACTATAAAATTGGACTCAAAAAAACGCCTTGCCAGTAAAAATTCATCCAGATCTAAAAAGGCCAAACGTACCGTGGAGAAAAGTGCCCAAGACGAGGAGATGTGCTTAGAAGATGCCATACCACGATTGCAGCAATTAAAGGAAGCCAATGATCAGTATTCCCCCAAATGGGTTAGATATCATGGGGTCAGAAAAGAGGTAGTCCAATAGTGCTTATGTTAGGGAATGTGCGATTTATGTACACCAAACAAATGGCTTCAGTTAAAAGACAGTGCTTTTTGGTATCATAAACAATTCTTTCATGGAATATCCTCCGTAACAGGGTCGCCATTCGCTAGCCCGCTTGAATATCGCACCATTTGGCTCGGCTCTGTAAATCCAAACGCAGGTGTAGCAATAACGCTGAATACTGAAGGTAAATGTTCGTGCTGTTCTGAATGGATCCCATTGTTCAAGAACAAAAAGCGATTTTCACACTACTTTGCATCAACAGTGCTTGCGAAACGATACTTACTTCAGCATGATGATCTGCAAAAAGAGCATCCAATCCTTTTATGTGAATCTCCTTTACAGATATTGGCTGGCAGACTCGAAAATAGGTCGATATTTGTGCCACCTGGCATTATGGTTTGTAAATCTATTTTGAACGATACAAAAACGCATGAAAGTGGAATGATGAGCTCAGTTTGGTATAAGCATGCTCAAAAGTGCCATAAAAACTCTCAATAAAAATTTATGTTTGTGTTACAAAAATTCAATTTGAAATATTTGTTGTTTACGCGATTAATCTGACTTTTAATGATCACCTTCAACAACAAAAATAGTGCTGTGAAGCGAAATACATCAGCTATGCAATTATCCGATAAGGTAGTTAATGCTTTAGAGAAAACACCAAAGATGAAGCCAATGGGCGGTTTACGAAAGGCATTATCTGCATCTTTAGATTCATTCAAGGAATTTGTTGGAAATTTTGAACTTAAAAAAAGATCTAATACTTCAAATGCAAAGGTTGAGCAAAAGAATACACAAAACCATTCACTTTCAACCAAATCAAGAATTGATTTTGGTAAGAATATTGAAGATACAGCTACACCAGTAGAACTTGATTTAATAACTGAAGCAAATCTGAACATTCCAAAAATTAATGGAGGTGTTAAAGGTTTCTTTTTAGGATCTGCAAGTTGTAAGTTATCTCACCAAGAATCACAAAGAACTATGGTGGAATCACCTCCATCTAGTCAATCTTCGATTAATCTTAAACTTTTTGATGCGTCTGCTGGTGTTAAAGGTAGACCGCTACCAAAAACGCCAGTTGTTGAATCGACAATTCCTGAATCAAGCACTTTAGAAATACAACAACAGGTCAAGATGACTAGAGAAGCATTCTTAGCAGAGCTCATGGCAGGGAATATGCAATTATGCGATGCATTCGCGTCCAAATATGACGTTGGTGATTTACTTGGAGATGGAGCATTCGGATTTGTCTTCACCGCTACCAAGAAAGAAGACCAAGTGGAAGTAATTGAGTAGTAGTTAAATATAGGTTGCGGTGAAATTCATTGAAAGAGCCAAGATCAGTAATTGGGTTACGTATGAAAAAACTGGGGAGCACATGCCTTCAGAAATACATACTCTCCTCACATTGAACCATCCAAACATTATCAAATACATAGAACACATAAACGAATCGGATTATATTCTCTTAGTAACTGAATTACACGGAACGCCATGGGATGCTAGTAACTTACAATTGGACCCCAAAAACAACCCTGGATTAAAATTCAAATTTCGCCCAAAAGTACCTAAAGGCAAAAGAAGAACCAGTTGCGATTTATTTGAATGCATCGATGCCCGTAATTTTTAAATCTGACCATGTAGATACCCGCATTCCCATTCCAAAGGCGAAATTCTTGTTCACTCAAGTAGTCTTGGCTTGTGAATATCTTTTCGACAAAAAGCTAGTACATCGTGACATAAAGGATGAAGTACAACTTCCTATTTCTTACCTTAGAATATCTGTGTCAATGAACGCTATGTAGTCAAGTTGATAGATTTTGGCTCTTCTTCAAAAATTCCACAAAAGAAGGACGAATATTTCAAGAGATACAATGGAACACCACATTTTGCAGCTCCCGAAATTGTTCGCGGTAAACCATATCAAGGACCACAAGCGGAAGTATGGTAATTGACTATCATGTGAATCGTGCTAAAATCAGGTCTTTGGGAGTGCTGCTATTTACTATTTTATTTGGTGAGAATCCTTTTCAGACTACAGATGATATAATAGCATTTAGTGGTCGTTTACATTACCCAAGACATATCGACAATGGTGAATAATATTTTATTTTTGCTAATGAGTAGATGCTAGAGATTTATTAGAGGCAATGTTGACTATTGATGTAAGAAAAAGAATTCCGATGCAAAAGGTTATATTCTTGAATTTAATGATAATAGATCCTTGCTCATCCATGGTGTCAAAGTACAGCAAGTGCCTTAAAGAAACAGTACCGAGATGAGAAGGAGAGGGAAATTACATTGCAGTCCAAATGGTTTTAATACAAATGATAACAAAATTGTTTATTTTTGAGTGTGACTGTTTCGGTCGGACAAATTCAAGTTTTCCTTATGAGTAGCATTCAAAAACTACTTCATATAGAAAACTACAATGCTGGATTTGTAGAGGAAATTAAGAGGAATATGATGAATTCTTCTACCGCAAAATCATCTATCGATCCAAGGATGGTGTTGAAGAATATATTTCTAGCAGTAGAGATGATTGTAAAAAATCCTACTCTAATCAACCCTTCAAAACCATCAAAATCAACTAAATCATCAAGCCATTCTAGAAAATTGGACTATTTAATGTCGATCCTGTTCCTGGCATTGGGAAGCGTCAAGAAAACCAATTGGGTTACTTTAGATGCAGAGAAATATGCGTTAAACATATTGACAAAGCTTTTGGATCTTAATTTGGTAAACAAATTGGACTTAATCGTTTAGTATAAGTTATCATATTCATTGCTTTTATTCGTCCATTCATCGTTAACAAACACAAAATCATCTAATTTCACTACAACATCACCTCGAGCCGATACATTTCAACAACTGCTACTAGTAAACTCACACTCAGCATCTTCTACCAAAAACCATCGAAATATTTCTTGTATTTACTTTTTGAACGCCTTTAGAGTTGCGCATGGACTTGGATTCAACTCAAACGTAATTCAAATCCAATAATTGTAGTTTCATCTGAATGAATTGGCATATCATCCGGATGGTCTATTAACATGCTATCGGGCGCTGTATAATTCAAATGAATCACAGGGACTGAATCTTTGTGACAATGCATTTCGATATTTTTATAAGGCTGGAATGGAATCAGAAGGTATTCCAAATTTTATTTACGTTAAGCACACAAAAACTGTCTGGAACATTTCAAACTGGGATTAACGTTATTCACAATGTCACATAGATTCGATCCTTCTATGATGGATAAAATTATTGCACAGGTTTCTCAAAAATATCTTAAAACGCACAATGGTAATACCATGAAGCTCATAAGCAGATTCGAAACAATTGGCAGCTTTTTTAGGCCATCTTCTAGAAACCCAATCACTTACAGATTCATTGAGAATATCCACAATTCACTGGATGGAAATTGCTTTACTAGTCAATCAAACGGTAATAGATGAATGAAGGTAATATTAGAGTGAATCTTCTACGATATACAATGTGATCATTAATATGATTAAACGTGGATCATTGGCAAAGTCAGTTGAAGAAAGTATGATACGAACTATCGAAGCCATTCAATGGTTGTCTGATCCAACTGGAAATGCTGATACACCAGTGCTCATAGAAAGTTTGGAATGTACTTCATTTGATGAATTGGAGATACAATGGCTTCTTTTCTTATTTGGAAAATTATATAAGATGATTCAGAACAATACAGATAAGTCATTTCAAGAGTGTCTCGTCGGTTGTAGTAAGACTGTTTTGAATAATGGTATCAACAATTTCCTATACAACACCCTCAATTCAATGAATAAAACTGTGATGGGGCTGATTTCATTTGATGAAAAGAAAACAATGACTTTAGGAATGAATATTTGTAGCTGTCTTACTCAATTATCCTTCATTGTGGGATCATATGAGTTCTCCTTGAATTCTGAAAGATGGAATTCGTTTCTGTCTATGAATGATCAAACTAAAGCTATAGCGTTCCAAGAGCGTATTTCCTCATTATGCTTCAATATTGGAGTCTCACTATGCAATTCGAAAAATTATCCCGAGTCTCTACATTATCTTAGTGAATCCTGCAATTTATATGTGAAATTGATTAACACCAAAACGGAAGTTTTTGTAAGGAGAAAAGTGACAACAATACAATGTATGTTGTCTCTAACGCAGTATAAGGTTCGGAAGATATTTAACCATAGAATGTTGTAGAAAGCATTGTTAATTTAATTCGTGATGTCCCTCATCTCATTCAGCAAGAAGAATTTGAAAAATCCCTTGTCTCATGCATCTGTATGTATATGGCTGCATCTCATGGACAAACGAATGGCCAATATCAACCTCTTTGTAGATCCTTTATCAATAATCTCAATGCTATTCATTTGCTAAAGTTGGCTGACTTAGAATACAATCAAATGACTATTTCTAATTATTCTATCCCAACATCTGTACTTGAAGAAGTGATAGCAGTGGCTTTGGAAGTCTCTACATCACAATTTGCTCAATTAAAGTTTGAAGTAGTATTCAGTTAACCCTTAAGGTGGAAAATTCGGTTAGTAGAATGTAAACGCATGTATGAACCGGAAGCAGCAACTGCATTGATAACGAAATATATCGAAAGTCATGATAAAAAAGATACCCCGGAACCAAATATACTCTTTATGATATCAAAATTACATGTTGAATTGGCCATTTCGATGAATGAATGTGACAAATTCGATGGAACGTTGTTTGAATACGTCTTCGAAATGTGGGACAAATGGACTTCTGAAAAACTTGTTGATGAAGCAAATAAAGCGAGTATGTACAGCTACATGGGTAAACATTCTCATTAATTTGAAGTCCACTTGTGTGACTATTTGGATGGAATTGGATCACATAGGTTGTTAGCTTGCTGCTTACAGTTAACCATCAAATTCGCCCACATGAATGAAATCGAGCCTCGAAGAATGCAACATATGTTCATACGCTTGTCAAATACTTTCTTAATTATGGGCTACTCTGGAAGAGCCGGTTTGGCACTAGAAATGGCAAAATCATATTCAGGAAATGATAATGGGTCATTTTATATATCATATGCCAATTATCTATGTGATATTGAAAGTACTGAAAAATGGTAAACAATGGTTTACTCATAAATTAAGTTTGGATATACGCTCCAAAATAGTTGCTGAAGATATGCACACTATGAAAAAATCTGATTCCATACACTTTAGTATGCTAAAAAGGTTAGACTCGAGGATTTGTATTAGGCGATGTCTATTTCCGAAAGCCTTGGACGAAGCACTCTCTAGTTATCGATTGTTATCTACCCTTTTGTCCAAATCAGAAACAAATTCCTCTGCACTAAAGAAATTAACAACTCCGATCCAAACAAGTATGTTATACAGAAACTCTTACTATAGGTCTCTTGCTAGATACACTGCAAAGAATATGTGATGTGTATAAACTTCAAGGAGAACCTAAGCCTCTCGAATACTATTTAAAAGTTGGAGTAGATTTAGCAAGAAAATCCCATTCATTGCATTATCAAACGCTATTTCTAACACTACTGGCTGATTTAGAAGTTCGCCGGGATAATCTTACCCAAAGTAAAGATTACTTACAGCAAGTTGATTCATTAAGAGTTTCAGTAACATATTTGATTAATTAATTATTAGGAGGGGAATGAGCATGTAATGGCCTTATATCATTTGAAGCAGGGGGATGTATTTTCTACCGATGATAGTTTAGTTCTTGATGCCGGAAAGGAATACCAGAGAGCAGAAAGTATTATTGATGAGTTGTGTAATCCTGGATACACCAAAGATTTTGAATTTCAGGAATTGAAGTAATTCTAGTGTATTGACTGTATTTAGTCCAAAGAGTACGAAATCCAAAAGTGCAAAAGAAATGGCCAAAAAAAGTAAGCATGAACATAAATTCACTGTAGGTACGGTTAGTGCGAAAATGTCGTCGAGATGTTTTGGACTTGAGTACCTAAAAAGTGATGCACTATTTGGAAAAGGTTTATTAATTCTTCTGACCTATCTTAGAGTCTCTGTATGAACGTCAAAGGGAATTCAAAAAAGCAGAAGTAGTTTTACAGCACATTGGAACACTTTCTTTAGCATCAACACATAGGGTATGTATATCATTAATACTGATTGGAAGGCGCGTTATCTGCACAGTATTAGTCAAATGAAGCTCGACAACTTTCTGAGACGAAATTCTTCTGTATCCCGTTTAGAAATGTTTAATGAATCTGTGTTATGTTTACCTTGGAACCTTGTCTCAGCATCGAAATCCGCATCTAAAACAAAAAATTTGGAAAAGCAGATTGATTCTATTTTAAAAACCTTAAATGAGGCTTTTGTTTACAATTTCTGTTTTGGAAGTGCAAAAGTTGCACAATCCATTATCAATTCCTTAATCACTCTACAATTTATCCAGGGTTACATATTTAATGACATTAGATTGTCGCTTAGTGTCCCCGAACTGATCCATAAACTAGGTTTTATTCTATCTATAAGTTAATCATTTAGATATACCCATCAGTTTATATTCAAGTCGGCACAATTTTTCAAATACTACTGCTGATGATCCAAAGGCATTTTTCGAAGATTCATACTCCTCTTTCACTCAGGAAATCATAGAAAAACTTCCATCTAATATCACTGTTGTGATTCTGTCCATAGACACGAAGAAAAACGTTTTAAATATTGGTCGATTGGAAGGACATGCTGCCAACACTATATTTAGACTACCATTGACCAGATCCCAAACTCGAGATGGTGGATTGAATGGAAATGGATTAGATTATACATCTGTGTCGTCCGAATTCGACCAAATAATGAAGTTGAATGTGGAAACCACTTCAAATGCCAAGGTTTGTATCACCAATCAGGAAAAGCGAAAATGGGTAGAATCTCGCAAATCATTGGATAATCGACTCCACAAATTATTAAAATCCATCGAAAAGGAATGGTTGGCAGGATTCAAAGTAGATATACATATAAACTGATTTTTAGGGTATCTTCTCTACAGTGTCTTTCCCGATTGGCATTATAAATGAATTCAAGCTGAAGTTAGAGAAGTTAATCTTTGAAAACATCTCTCAGTTTTCTTCTAAAACCAGAAAGCTGGAATTTAATTCGGACCTCTGTAAACTAATTCTATCACTTGGTCCCAAAACTGAATCGGGGGATTTAGAAGATATCATTTTCTACCTTTTAGATTTTTATCAGTGTCAAGGTGTTCCAGTCGAGTATTCCGAAATAGATATCGAAGAGGTAAGCGATATTTTAATAACCCAAGATATTGTTCGCTATGAATGATTTGATTACCAAATTTTATAAGAAGCATAAACTTGAGCAATCGTTTGCTACTGATAACCATCTGGTTTTAATACTTGACAAATTCAGCCAGAAGTTCCCATGGGAATCTCTTCCATGTATGAGGTCGACGTCTGTTTCTAGATTGCCAAATAGTTCCATTCTGAAAATGCAACTGTCATCAGAACGAATTGTGGATCCTTCTAAAACGTTTTATCTGTTAAACCCATCCGAAGATTTGATACGAACACAAAATCAATTTGAACCCCATCTCGATATGTATTTCTTCTTTACTCTAATTAAATTACTAGTAATTGGAATGGCATAGTGGGTAGGAAGCCAGTAAAAGATGAAATTTTGGCTGGAGTTGGGGATAGTGAAATATTCTTGTAATTTTCATTTGAAAGTAATGTATAGATATGCTGGGCATGGTGGAGGGGAAGAATATCTTAATAATCAAACATTCTCATCATTAAATAAGGCTCCTGTCGCG
Organism: Globomyces sp. JEL0801; assembly: GCA_027595885.1. Lineage (NCBI taxonomy): Eukaryota > Fungi > Chytridiomycota > Chytridiomycetes > Rhizophydiales > Globomycetaceae > Globomyces > Globomyces sp. JEL0801. The sequence goes on from JADGIX010000002.1 coordinate 115,165, forward strand.
TTGTTATTTGGTTGTAGTAGCGGTCAGTTAAAAGCGAATGGAGAATTTGATCCATATGGGATTGTACTTACATATTTAAACAAAGGATGGTAAGTTCTTAAAATCTGTTGAGTTAATTTATAGTCCGGCTGTGGTTGGAAACTTATGGGATGTTACTGATATTGACTTTGACAGATTCTCGATCAAATTCTTGCAAAATTGGGGGCTTTTCACACCTTCCAAATCAAAGTATTATTCTATTTGTGAATCCCTTGCGATGTCGAGAGATGAGTGTAAGTTAAAGTTCTTGGTGGGAGCAGCACCAGTAGTTTATGGATTGCCAGTACATTTACAAAAATAATAAAATACCTTTGAAGTTGGTTTTGTAATATTTGAAGTAAATCTGATCTTTGTGAGTTGTACAATTTTTTCTGGACATTGAATGGTGATTGAGTTTGAAACGGTAGCAGCAAAACAAATTAGAAAGAAAGGTTAGATAAATCAAGTCAATTTATTCTTAGAGACGACCTCCTCTCACTTTCGATTTATGTGGTCAAAACAACCATCAATTGGTAATCAACACCATTAACCATTTAGAGAATTTAGCATTAAGAATAATCAAAGACAGCTTTTCTAGTTATTTTCAAGGTAAAACAGTGCCTTCTGTTGTATGGAATGATATCAGCACTGTATTAAATCAATCGGACGAAGTTAGAAATGCCGGATTTTCTATCACCCCTCAATCAGTTAAATCATTCTTTAAAACTACAAAAAAATCATTCTTGGAATTTAAATCTGATCCGTTGTCTGTTAAACCTCGTCATTTTGAAGTAATGAGCGATATCTTAAACATTCCTGAACAACCAAAAGAAACTACCATCATAAACAACGACAAAGATACTATCGATACCCATTTGCTTGCAAATCTTCCAAGGACTCCTCATATAGATTGTAAGATTCGAAATACAACTTCAAAAGCATCAGTAAATACAAATTTTGAACTTATAAGACCTCTCACAGATACGTCTATTCGAAAACCACGAACTCCTTCAAAATGTGGCATTTGTGGTATGAAATTTAAGAATAACGTCAATAGAAAAGATATTGACCCGATATTCAAAAGAAAAACAACAAAAACATATTCTGCTATGCATTGATAGCTGCTTTGAGTCGGAACCTGCAACAAAAACTTTCTCCAAGGTGTTAGTTAATAAGGTGGTTAATAACGTGGAAGTGTTAGAATCATGTCCAGTTTGTAAATTATCATGGTCAAGTATTACTATTGGAAATGTTAAATTGGAGCATTTAAAAATCTGCTTTGATTGTCACGATTTACCTTTGGAGTCACTAGTTGAATATTTGAAAGATGTTTCCTTTCAGTTTAATCAATCTCAATCTTTACCTACTACACCAAAAATAGTACCCAATGTTTCTCAAGTCGAAGAATTGCCAAATGTAATTGATTCCTCTGTTGCAAAACCGCATCGAAATGCTTTTGATCTATTGAAACCTATAAAAGTTACTAAAAAGAAATCGAAGAAGTTGATAAAAACCAGCCTTCTCCCAATAAATGATGCGAAAGCAGTATTCAAGGAAAGACAAAATTTGATATTGGAGCATACGACGCCATCTGAAATAAAATCAAACGATAATTGTCATGAATTCACTACACCGTTTAAAAAAACAATACAGTTTATTGGAGGAAATCCAGAATTATCTGTCAATAACAACCCTTCGCTTTGGGAACTAGGCACTGTGCAAGGATATCAAATACCGGATTGTAGTGTGGTCACACCCTATAAAGAATGCACTCTACCCCGAGATGTTTCTATCGTACACTCCCCTAGTAAAGAAATGCAAACAGTTTCAGAAAAGTTCTTGGTGGTTGTAAAAGAAAAGCGAATAAATCTGATGGAAAATATTATGGCTCTGATTGAAGATTATCGCAAATGGGTAAAAACCTTTCTCTTAATGTTAGTTTGAAAATGAAGATGTACAATATAAAGATCAGTTGGAAAAATTGAAAGTCTGTCCTGATGAGAGCCTCAAATCTCTTTCATCACATTCAAACTTTAGTAACGATTGGATCTTTTCAGCGAAACTCAACTGTAAAGAGGATATTGATAGTATGCTGAACTGCTCAATTGCTCAATCAATCCAAACAAAAGAATTGTCGGATTTATTCGATTATGAACCTACTCCGTTTGCCGAATTATCGAATACAGCACCAAGAGAAGATCATACATCTGATAAGGATACATCAAACTTCACAGACATTATGACTATACCAATACCACAGTTAGACTATCATCTAAACCCCGTGGTTTCTATCGCACCGTTAAAGTCTTGCATTGATTTATCATTCTCTCAATTCAGTTGTGTAGATTATCTCCCTAGTCCGAAGATTCAAAAGAATTCGATATATATAGGGGATGCAATACAATACTTCCCTCCATTGGTGGATCTTAAGGTTTCACATTTACCCAGTATTGATATTTACCCATTTAATATAAGTGGAGCTGATGACGATATTCAAATCTCACCTAAAAATGGAATGGATTCTCTTGTAATTAAGAAGAAAATTGACGATTCTATAAAAGCAGGGGATGAATGGTGCTCAATTCTTCCTTCAATTAGTCCCTCAAAAGGGGATCTACGTACTCAAGTCTCTCAGCAGCACATGTTTATCGAAACCGAAAATCTTGGCACCGCAACATACCAAAGTGCGCCTAGTTTTGATCGAAACAATCTAAATGATTTTGAATGTCTTTCGGAAGACGAATTGAATCCCTTCCATGAAAAATCACCGAATTTCGAGCCAGATGCAGTGCCAGTAATAAGCCTAATCTCCAGTCCAGTTTACAGCTCACTAGAAATTCAGGCTACGACTCCATTCTTGGAAGTAACTGCGACTCCTGGTTTTCAGGCTAATGATAACTTTGAAAGAGGAATGAATGACTTTAGCTGCACAGATTCTGATTCACAAGAGCTCGTGGCCGAGCCATTTGTGGTTATGGATGAATGTGAATCTGTGAGTGAAGTAGAGAAAGACATTGATGATGAAAACCAACACAATGTTATTTTTTCGGAAAAAGACCTTAACTGCATGATTAGCGGTATGGATGCCACATTGGAATTGGAAGGTTTACTAGAGTATGATATCAAGTCAAGGTCATCAGAGGATGTTGTAGAATCGGACACTGAATCTCTTGAATTCCTATGTGATTATAAAGATAACGGGTTATCAGCGTCCCAAATATCACTAGCAAGTACAGTGATTGAAAGTACTCAAGTTGAAAAATCATCGCATGGATCAGTTTTACAGAATTTGGTGGTCCCCGATTATCAAAACATGGATATAAACGACATTAAGGTATATATCGATATACTTATTATTTAAAAGAAAATAGCTGCATCTTTTGGTTTAAAAACGAATTGTGGGCGAAAGTTTTTGGTTAAAAAACTGCTCGAAATTTGGGAGACTCAAAATAAGAAATCAAATGTCATTGAAGCACCAGTTTCATCCAAGGAGCAAACCGCAATATTGATAGAACAGTCGATAAGTAGTAATCATGATCTGTATCGTAGGATACTCTGCTATGAGGTATGAACATGTATCGCTTACAATGGACAGCCGATTGAAATTGATGATGTAATTGCGATTATAAATGGAGATGTTACTCGCAAAGCAATTAGAGAGTATTTGGACAAACAAGGAATCAGTTATATTGGCCGTCGTTAGAGTAGCTTTTATGTTAATAATTTAATTTATCGTTAGATTTAGAAGTTGAGATCCACTTCAATGATATGTGATATAACATCATAGTTTTTTTTATATTTTTTGGACAATAGCTGTTTTATCTTCAATTAAAGAGATGAACGTATCTTTTCAATTAATTGAAGAGGAATTCTGTGTTCAATCAATATTTGTAGTGACTTATATACTCTTCAAAGAATGCATTGTGAAATCACTCTTCTATTATTAAGTCTCATTTATGTTAAACTTGTCATAATTTGAGTAAATCTGAATAATATGTCACCCTTGTCACTTCTGGCGGAACCAACTTCTTGATGTTTTTTTGATGGTACGTATATAAGTTATTTAGTATATAGGGAAATTTGCCAGTGATTCATGAAGCAATTGTTGGTGTTAAAAGTTTGGGGCATTTAGTGGTTGGGGATCCAAAAGGTGCGGGGAAGGCATGGGTGGATTATTCAGAAAATTCAGTAATTGGATCAGGTGTGAAAAGTGCAGCTGCAGCCATATGTGGGGATATGGAGGAAGCTCATCGTCTTGGCAAAAATATGGGTAAAACTACCATTAAAGCTGTAAACTTAACTGCAATACTTCCTGGTACACTTCCAGTAATTCATGAAATTGCTACTTGCTTTGAATCATTAGCAGATGTCGTCATTGAACAAGATGCTGCAATGGCTAGACAGAGATGGGAAGATTATTCTGAACAAAGCATCGTTGGTAGTGGTGTAAAAAGCGCAGCTGCAGCCGTATGTGGGGACATGGAAGAGGCACGAAGACTGGGTATCAATATGGGAAAGGCAACGGCACACGCTTCGGTCGGAGTTGCCGCTATTGGGGTAACCATTGCAACAGCTGGGGCGGCTGCTCCTTTAGGTACTCTATATTTCATTCATTTATTAATACCCAGGTGTTGCAGCATCCGCTGCATTCGGGGCCACGGTTGGTACTGGAAGTAGTATGGCATCCAATGCGATTGGAAAAGTCATAGAGAATGAAACAATAAATACTGGTGATATGGTAGGAGATGGATTAATTGGAGGAATTTTAGGTGGTGCGGGAGGATATGTTGCAGGAAAAAAGTTTGTCAATCAAATCCCTAAAGCACCTCCTGCTCCGCCGCTCAGTACCGAACAAATGGCAAATGCTGCAAATAATGCTGCCCAGGCTGCTAGTGGAGCTCCTCCACCTTCTGTTTTTGAACAAGCTGCCCAAAGAGCTAACCAATTAGCGGCAGAGAGAGCCATACCTCAGGCACCCCCCGTTCCGCGAATACTTGCTGACCAATTAGGCAATGCTGGTAATAATGCTGCTGGTGGCGTTCCATCGCTTTCTGTTTTTGAACAAGCTGCTCAAAGAGCGAACCAATTAGGTGCAGAGAAAATTCCCCAAGCACCACCTGTTCCGCGATTGCTTGCTAATCAATTGGGGAACGCTGGTAGTAATACTGGTGGAGGAGTTCCGTCATTTTCTGTTTTTGAACAGGCTGCTCAGATTGCCGCAGAAAAGGCTGTTATTCAGCAAGTAGTTGACAATTTTAGCAATCATGTCAATGATATTAGACATGGAAACATCGTTCCTTTAGATTTAGCTGAATCTCTTCAAGAATTTAAGCAAGGTCTTATGGTGAACGAATTACTTGATGGTGACTTGGTATTAAACCGCAAAGGGCCTGGAGGTGTGGAAATCAAGGTCAACTCAGCTGCCAAGGAATTGATTGGAAAGGAGTATCAAAATGCAGTCAGAGATGGTCGAGCTACTCTAAACAATCCGAAATTGATGGCTTCCGATATCACTGTTGATGCTCGAGGATTGCCCCAAGATGCCGCAATGAGAGCTGTTAATCGTGGAATGGAGCAAGTGAAGCAAAGATATCCTAACGCCGATATTACCCGTCACAAGTGAAAACTGCAATCGCGCCTGATGGCAGCATTAGGTCATCCCATGTCGTTGGTAAAGTTTCAGGCAATGTAATTTTGGATCAGCAGCTTCCTGCTGGAAACGTCGTTAAACATAATGTTCACATTAGTTTACAGTAAAACATTGTCGTCACTATCGTGAATATTTTTTTCTTTTTGAATTTTAATGTATGGTTGTTACATGTGAATTGCTTGATTTCCAAACTCAAATCAATTAATTACAACAAATGATTACTGGTATTAACGTAGCACAATTTCCACACCACCATAGGGAACACAAAGTTTCCTTAAATTCTGGATAATTTATTCATTTTCAATACAACGTATACCGTTTCATGGGATCAATAGTCCACATTGATTAGGATTCAAAATATGACTTTGGAAATTATAGCAAAAGTATTTCAAAACCTGATCTGATTTTTGAAATTTCAATGACTGTAATACCAAATGCGTATCCATCACATCTAAGACATTAAAAGAGTCAAATCCAAGACTCTTGGCTAAATGCATAGCATCGTGAATCATATCAGATAAGTTACTTACTTCGTTATCTGTATATGCATAGTAATACAAGTACACTGGTTTAAAATATGTGACGGATAAAGGTAGCGAGTAGAAAGATATGAAACTCTTAATTTCTTGGTTTTCATCCTAAACTATTTAATAGCATTCATATGAAAACAAAAATGGATTAGGATGATTTTGTGCTTTGCATAAGTGAATTATATCATGAATTGAAAATACGTGTTTCAACTTGTACTTACCCATAAAATTGGTTAGTAAGAGTAGAACTTGATCACAATCTTTCAATTCGAGCGATCTCAACTTTGAAGCACCAGATTTGTACTCTAATGAGTTTAAAGTACGATAATAATAACTACAAGAGTTAGAGTTTAATATTACCGACTCTCTAATAATGGCATATGAATTTCTTTCCCACCAGTATAAATTGCTTGATGAATATTGCATCTGTTCATCTTCCAGACAAGATGGTTGATCAATTTTGGTGCCAATCCAATGTTTCGAACATTCTTATGCAGACATAAGATATTGACTGACATTATCTTTAATTTCAAAGTACAAATTTCAGAATGAATAGGAACTCCACCAATAAACCCAATCATTGAATTTGTTTTCAAGTCTCTCAGAGCAATATGAAAATCTTTGTTATATACAGGTATCATAAGAGACCTAAAATCCAAGTTAAAAATGAATGAATAGCGATACCATTTTATGAACTCTTTTGAGTAATTTAACTTGATACCAGATTGTGAATGTGATACATAGTGATGCAGTAAAAGTAAATGTAATTCAGTTAATTGTACTTCATCATTTAGATCAAGAATGGTACAATTGAATCCTTCAATATTTTGGGGTTTCAAATCCAAGTCTGTAAGTTGTATAATGGTACCAATTTCCAATGGAATCCTAACTTTCTGTACAGGTTGGTGTTCCCAAAATGTCATCAATAAAAAAGAAATTTAAAGGATTTAAAAAGGTTTCTTATAGTTTCTACATTAAATTTCATTACAAAAATAGTTGCATGATAATTGTTTAGGAAACATGAAGATCTGGTGAAAGTTTACCTTTTTTGTTTTGAAGTCATGACCATTTCCAATACTTCCCCAGATGTCGATCAGTCGATATTATCTTCTTTCATGATTCCAGTTGATGCTCTATCAATCATTGAAATCGAGTATTTTCCTAATTTAGCTTTGATCTCTGATTATATACTAGCTAGGAATTCATTCATAACCATCTGGCATCGATACTTCAAAAATCAATTAACTTCTTTCTCAATCATCAAATCAAAAGCATTAACGATTCCTTCTTTAAGCGTTAATGAATTGGATGAACAAACAACAATAACTGCATTTAATTTCTTGGATCGATTTCGTTTTATTAATTATGGGGTCCTAAAATCTGTTATTCCACATAGTATTGATCAAACTAAATCTGTGATTATAATTGGAGGTTTTTGGCAATCGAATTTTATGTACAGGTGGACTATCTGGATTAACTGCAGCTCGAGAGTTAGTAAACATTTATCAAAATCAACCAGGTGCGCAAATCCCTAGGATAATTATATTGGAAGGAAGACAGAGAATAGGAGGAAGGTACTTGGTTCACGTTTTTATTGACTCATAGAGTCTTTACGTTTCCATTGCATAGCAAGTGGAATGATACAACTTCAGTTGTAGATTTTGGTTATTTATTTGCATCTAATTAGTAGGACCATCATATATAGGGAAAGAACCCCATACTGATCTCATGTTACAACAACTTCAAATAGAAGTTAAAGATGTTCCTTCTATTTATGATTCAAAATCATTAATCATCTACGATTCAGACGGATATCGGGTGGATCATGAGAGTCTCGATGCAGCAAAGAATTTAGCAGATGAAATTTTCGCAGAACTCTATTCAAAAATCGAGACACTCCTAAGTGATATAAACAAAAGACGATCAAATGATAAGCGGTCCTTTGACATGATGGGAAAATCAGATAAAGAAACTATTGGACTTCCTTCAGTGGGAAAATTGCTAGACAATATCATTCAGCAGAATCCAGTGTTTGGAAAACTTAGAGCTGAGCACATCAGACTTTTAAACTGGCATATTGGCATGGTATGTATGCTAAGTATCGTAATTGACTATTGTAGCTTGAATTTAAATTAAGAGCTCCACTTAATAGTTTATCAATTGAATCTCCAACTCTTTTGAGCCTATTGAAACCTAAAACTCCGCAAATGTTTGTACCAGGGGGTTTTAGTCAATTAACTCATGCTTTGGCTTATGGAATAGATGAGAATGGATTGTCTCCAATAGATATTCGTTGTGCGCATAGAGTGGAAAGTATTCAATTAAAACAAAACAGTATAGAAGTAACTCACTCAAGAGGTATTATTGAAGGATCAGTGGCAGTAAAAATAGATTATTAATTTTAGATATTTGCTGTTCCATTAAGTAGTCTAACTGAAGAAAACATAAAGTTCATTCCAAGACTACCCTCACGTAAATCTATAGCTATGAACCAGCTTGCTATGGGGGTCGTGAATAAGATATGCCTAGTGTTCCCAAGAATTTTTTGGCCATTACATACCGAAAAATTTGGTTTACTTAGTTCTCCAAATGAGAAAGAAAGTCTATTTTCATCTAGAGGAAAATTCTTCTTGGTTGAAAACATGTATTCGTCAACTCAATTACCATGTTTGGTTGTTTATACATCTGGTCTGGCTGCAGAAACTTTGGAAAAGCAACCGGACAGTTCCATTATAAATAAGATCATGATGAGACTAGCAATGGTCTTTCCCAATGAACAGCCATTACCACTACCTATAGAAAGTGTTGTTACTCGTTGGTCCTCGGATATCTTTAGTAGGGGTTCTAGTGTATATTTGAAAGCGGGTGGAAATCCAGATGCATTCCGTGATTTGCGATTAGACTCAAAAAGACTATGCTGGGCAGGGGAACAGATGTCATTAAACAAGCCTGGCACTGTTGAAGGTAAATAGTTTTGAAGGGTAATATTCCAATAGGTGCAATTTTGAGTGGTCGGGATGCTGCGAGACGAGCAGCGGATGAGTTACTAGGTTACGTTCATTATCAAAAACAGTCAAGTTGAAGGCCTATTTTACTAATATTATATAATAAATTGTTTGTCCTTTATTCATGTTAATTCAAGCCACCATTATTACAATCAGATATCCATATTAGCCTAGTGTTACAACTTAAGTATACATACTCTAAATATGCTTGATATTTGGGATTCAGATAGCTTTGCGCGACTCAAATCAGATAGGGTCTCAAACTGACCATTAAGCGTTCTAGATTCCAAAATTGCTTCTGCACGTTTCTTGCCAATCATTTTCATTTTCATTAAATCTTTTAAGGTTCCATTGTTGATCAATTCTAGCAAGGATTTTGTGGTTGATTCTTTCAACTGGTCAACATGATTTATTTCACTGGTAGCTTTTGGTTTTGATGATGAGGGCTCTAATGATGTATTCTCTTTGTCGCTTGTTTTTAAAAGCTTCCTATTCACAATTTGTAGTTTTTGCTTTAAACTAATTTGAAAGTTAATGGAACAAAAGAGCCTACATTTGTTGATCTGTGGAGGATATTGAACCACTAATTGTTAAGGACTAAATTTACATGGTGTTTTGTTTTTTTAGTGGTGCTTTACTCTCTACTTTGTTCAGCCTTTGATTAATATCATTTAATTGTGGACAAATTCGCTCTTGCACTTGCTCTGCTAGTGTTGGAAGCAGCAACTGCAGCATTGAATTGATAGACATATTTTGCTCCGTGTTGCTGGACTTAACTCTTTTCGGGAGTTGTTTAGAGTGTAAAAATTCACCAGACAGACGACTGTCATCATTTTCATAACTTGAATCAATAGAAACTGCGGAAATTCTGGATTCATCGCTTCTTCGAGCACGCTTCGGAGGTGGTAACGATGGTTTTTTCTGCTTCGACCTCCATTCTTTTAGCGCATCTTTTCTGGAATTTGTATCATCTTTCTTAACTAATAGAATAAATAAAGCAATAATTAACTGATGATTTCATTAACTTGCACCACATTTTTAATCAGAGAAGACTTTGTAGCAAAATTTAATGTGTTGTATGTATCAACATAATTTTCCTAATAGTAACTTAAACGTGGTATTGTTACTTCCGTCGGAGAGCAGCAAGCAATCATAAGACCAATCGCATTACCACCAAGTGAATCCTGTAAAAATCGCGTGACTTTGGAATCACTATTATTAAAATAATAATTCAGCTTGCCGATAGGGAATCCTACTGTTGTTTTTATTCAGACCTAAAATTAAGCAAACGTGTCGTTACCTTTGACGTTAAACAATAAAATGCTGCATACCTTCTACAACCTATTTATATTATATCAAAGTAATACTATTACCTGTCCCAAAACAAATAGAGATTTATTGATAGCACAACTTTCATTCATTCTTGCACCAGAGTTTCCTTAAAATGAGTGAATGTTGCTTACCTATTCATGAAGTTAAATTGAATTTCAAAGCAATACCTGTTCTTTTGTTGTCTTCGCTTCCTGCCTACGAACACAAAGTGGTTAATCTATCAATGCATACCAAATCAATCAAATGAAGTTTTGAACTAAGTCTACTTTTTCTGTTTTCAGAGGTGGTCTTTATCTAAAGAATAAGAGTGAAAATTATAAACCAAAAGTTGTAAAATGAAATGTGATCTGGAAGAATGCTCATTTAAATTTGTAGATGCAGTGGAGCGCTTATTTAACGCTGTTCTGAGAACGTTAGGATATGCATATTAACTGATGGTATTTTTTAAAGTCGTTGATGGTTGATATAGATACAGTTGTAATTCCGGATACAACAATTTCTTTTCCTGCTGTCTCCCTAAGCTCTAAAGTGTTCGGTTTCTATATATCAATTAGTTGTAGTTCTGATAAACCGTTCTGGTTGTTGTGTCCAGTAAGTCGAATATCTTTTCGTTGTAAATTTCGAGATATGACGCTTCAATTGTGGTGCTTTTATTCTTTGCCTTTAATTCTAACAGTGTTTCAATTGTTCTTGGAATAATTCCTGGATCGTTATCTAAATCTGATCCATTCATTGTATGAGTTTTCCCTGTTGTTATTCAGAATATAGAAACTTATACCAGAGCCAGTTTGTCCATATGCAAATACTAATATTCAATGTAAATACGTTGATACTTGTAGCATTTCTACCTTTGATAACTTCATCAATTATGGGTACAATTTGTGAAAACACATCCGACTAATAAAGTATTAATCTAATCATCATCTTACCTGCTTAGATTGCTGGTTAAAAACTTTGTTGAATCTATAAAATATAAAACAAGATTAGCATTACGAATATGTGATTGTTTCGTTGGCATTGCGAGGATTCTTTACATCAATCTGACAATCTGAGAGAACCGAAAGACAAGATGTTCCACTGTTTGGTCGAATACGAACTAGTACTTGAACTGGTTGATTTTTTGTATCGGCCATCAGTTGTCTGAACCAAGTTAAAGAAAAATCAAGCTTAAATTCTAAACAATTGTAACTATTTAACTATTGAATATAACTCCAAGTGTTTATATTACAAAGGATTACCGCCAGAAAGACGCAATAGCTCTGATCAACTTGGGCCTTTATTCATCAGCTACTAACCCCAACCATTTCTCATTTCAATTTACTATCATTATCGTGCAGTAATCAAGCATCATCAAAGACTGATTTCACTCAATTTTGCGGAGTCTTTCTTTTATGTTTGCCAGGAAAACAATCCGCAAAGCCATTCACCAAAGAACTGCATCTCGCTCAGAATCACAACCGCTACTAGATGAATCTTCAATGATGGACGTGAACTGGGATCATTCAGATGAGAATTTGGAAGTGGAATTATCTGTGTTTGAGCAAACACGCTTACAATAGTATCTCTGATTGTTTAATGTTTTCCTAGTATTTATTGGCTGGATAGTACTTCCTATTTATTTTGGTAATTTAAAGTTGCCCATTTGATATGCAGGTGGGATTTGTTTGATGCTTTCATCAATACATTATTTGTGGTCGAATATATCATTTTGACTGTATATAGTATGGGGCCAAGAGAAACTCCAACCGCCCCTCCTCCCCCACCACAAATATTCGAAGATATTGACTTTATTCTGGCTATGGTACTATTATTCCAATGGCTACCAAGGCTTTATTTCACGTTGAACGTTTTAGAGTTGTTGAAGTCTTTATGGGCCGCCTTTACTGTTGTCTCTTGCTTTTCCGTAACGCTTGTATACTTTAGTTATGCATACATGGAAGGCACTTTTCTGGAAGGTATATATTTGTGTTTTAATTGTAACCAGGTGGTGTCGTTGTGTTTTTGTATCCATTTCGATTTTGGCGGTAATCGATAATGCTAATATTAGTTTACATGAATCACTATCGAGGTGTTTTAAAGTGGGGTACGTTCCGTCTGAATTTCTTAAATATATGTAGAAAGCATAGTTTCACAAAATCTCCAATCACACAAAAGGCAGTTTTGATTGGACTCACAATCACAAGCACTCTAGCAATTGTCGCTGCTTGGGTTCACATTTGCTTGTACAAAGTTCAAAAGTATTATGATCTAAGCTACGGTGATATTTTCTATACAATCGTAGTGTCAAGCACTTCTGGTTTGAGCACTCAGATTGTACCTGATAATAATCTAAGTAGAATGATCACACTGGGGTAACTTGAAAACCGATCTGATGTTAGAGTGATGGTCGTTGGTGCAATATACATCCCAGCGCAACTGAGTGAACTTCTAGCACTTATGAGTAATGTATCGAAGTATGCTATTCCTTACGAGTCTATTGGTCGGCAGCAACATGCTTTACTTATTGGTAACTTGGAAATTGTTTCTTTGCGAGGGTTTCTAAGGGAATTTTTCTCTTCGGATCATGGAACATTAACCCTCACTACAAAAATTGTTATATTAGCACCAGATGAACCAAGCGCGGAACTTGAAGCATTATTACATGATCCAGTTTACTCTCAAAGGGTTCAATATGTGAAAGGCAGTGCAATATCTTTCAAAGCTTTGAAAAAAGTAAAAGCAGAGAATGCAGTTGCTGCATTTATACTTTCAAGTAAAGTTTCTGATGTATCACCAGTTGAAGAAGACTCCAAGACCGTCATGAGATGCTTAGTATTTTATATTTCAACAAATCTAACAATAGGCTTTGAGAAAATTTCAACCGAAACTAATTATTTATGCACAAATCTTACTTCCAAGAAATAAGACTCATCTTGAAGGATTAGGTATCGAGTTTTTATGTTAAATGTAGCTGATCATATTCTTTGTATTGACGAATTTAAACTGGGTAAGTTACAATAATGTACTAATTGAAAGGGATGGCTGCGCAAAGCTGCTTGGCTCCTGGATTTTCAACTCTTCTCTATTTACTGACCAATTCTATTTCCGAGAAAACAGGCGGTGATTTACAGTCTTATGGTGATAAAGAATGGATACGGGAATATCTTAATGGAGCCGTAATGGAATTATATGAAATCAAATTGAGCGAAACTTATCAAAACATCAAATTTGGAGATGCTGCAATAGCTGTTTTTAAGCACTTCGGTGTGATTCTTTTTGCGCTCGGTTTAGATACGGTGGAAACAGAAGATGGCACCTTTGGAGCGAATCAACGGATTGTCTTTAATCCCCAAGATAGGGTCTTGAGAGGAGGGGAAAGAGCATATGTGATTACAGATCAGAGTGCAACCGCTAGGCAAGTCGCACGGTTTAAGTTTGATGATATTCACCATGACATACACAATCTCTCATTTTGGAACAATGAACAAATAAACCTCCATTTTGCAAAGGCAATGAAGCATTTCACAAGTTCAGAAAAGAAATCTCTACGATCGATTAGCAGAACTGATAAATCTCAATTTGAATCACTGGAACAACTCCCTGTAGTCGATTCTTCAAATGGAAAAGGCAAAAAACCAATGCAGTCTGACTTCACGGTGATACCGGCAAGAAAGAATTCACAAAACGTTGAAGCCGAAGCCCCTAGTGCAGCACAAATATGCGGAACTAGTAGTAATGGAACCTCTACGTCCTTAGGAAAGGATAGTGATTCCAAATCATCAGTCAAGAAGAGTAAAGGGGCTTTTGATAGCTGGATTGCGCCGCTAATGGCATTGGATACAACTGTCTTATCTCCAGACAGCAATGAACCTTCTTATAAGCCGGGTTATACACTTCCGGAATCCGTAACTAAGCATGTAACAGTTTATCAGACCTTCTTACAAAGCATAGGTGTTATACTGTGGTTTAGCTATGTCATTCCCCATAACATTGGCATACTTTATCGCTCCCTATCGCCAAAAAGATCCATTGACACCTATTGTGGTTCTTTGTACATCACCACCCGATCCAGAAGACTGGGCTTTATTGGAAGAATACAATTATATTTACTATATTATTGGAACACCATTACTCCGAAGAGATTTGAGGAAAGCAAAAGTCAGCGAAGCTTCTCGAACGGTGGTTTTTGCAGACCCATATTTGGAAAATACAAGCCATCGCTCTGTTGATTCCACCGCTTTATTATCACTTCTTAATATCCAGGCATTATGCTCTGACGATGAAAATTTTGTCATAGTTGAATTCATTCACAATCAAAACATGAAACTAATTGGCAATGCTACGTTTAAACAGCCAACTGTTAATGCCAGTAATGTTACACAAATGCATTTACAAAATATAATTCCGGCTTTCTGTGGTGGACATGTGTTTTCCCAGAGTATGTTTCACTCCATTTTGTGTCAAGCGTATTATGAGCATAATCTCTTGGCAGTTTTGAAGGTAATTTGTATGTTTTAATTCTAGTTATTTTTATTCAACGGAACAGAAGGAGCTCAAGAAACACCAACAAGTTGTACTGGTCAATTTTATCAAGTTCCACTTCCAGTTGACGATCGGTTCGTAGGACTCCCATTTGGCACATTATTTTCGCTATTGATTCAGCAGTATAAATGTATTCCTCTGGGATTATATCGTCAGTCGTTAGAGAGTGAAGAAAAGCGCTTCCAGTATGTCATCTTAAAGCCAACTCCATCATTAATAATCCGAACCGGCGATTGTGTTTTCTTGATTGGTCCACGAAAACCTGCATGGGATGTGGTGTAAAGATTAAAAATAAACCTCTCAATATTGCAAAGTTGATTTACAAATGAATGTATTTTATATTGAATTACTTTTCTTGAATACCAGAAGATAACCTTGAAACTCTCTTGTTTAAGGATTTAATGCGCTTTTCGTATGAAGCTCGTAATAATGCTTCATTCTTTACTCGTTCTTCATCATTGCGATCTCTCTCTTTCATTTGTTTATCAAATGATAGTAAAATTGATTCCAATTCTTTGTTAAAGTAACTTTTCAGTTTTTCCTGAACAGCGATAGCATTCTTTTCTGCCAAGCGCAACTCCGATTTTAATTTGGCTATGGTGGCTTTTAGCTCTTTGACATTGGAAGTTGGTTTGGAATTCAATGCTTTGATTAGTTCTGCTTGATAATTCATTAATTTTGCTATCTCTGCCTCCATCGCATTAAATTTCATGACAATATCAGGGTGTAAAATCTTGGACTCTTCAGATTCAGCAAATTTTAAAACTTCTATATCTTTGACAAATTTAATATTTTCTCTTGCCAAATTTGTATAGTCTCGTTCCAGCTTCTCTAAATCCCGTTTCATTGTCTTTTTTTCCTCGTTTGATAGTTCCAGATCCATGTTAATTTGACGTATCATTGAATCTTTTTGCTGTAAGCATTTTTCACTGTTTTGCAGTTGTATGTCCAGCTTCATTTGTTCAACTAACAAACTTTCTAACTTTCGAGAGACCTTTTCGTTCTCTTTGGTTATTAATTGCAATTTGTCTATCAAAACATTATTTTCTCTTTCAGTTTCATTGAATGCCATACGTTCCACTTGAATCTGATGACGTTCATTTCCAACATCACGTTCCACTAGTTGAAGCTTGAATTTAAGTCTCAAAACCTCATTTTGAAGCTTTGCTACTTGGTGACTATTAACTCCCCTAATTGGCTCATTCTGCTGTGTTTGAATTTCTAAAGGATTATCAATAGTTTGATTACCTTCATCCACAATCTCAATTCCCTCTCTGGAGTTTAATGCTTTTTGTAAAACACCATTTTTCGACTTGAACACCTGTATTTGATTCGTCAATTCATCATTTGTATGTTGATAATTCAGAACCAAACCATGAACATTGCGCTGAAGTTCAGTTTGAATTCTGGAGTAATAGGTGTTAAAATCAGAAAGATTTGCTTGTATCGTCGAAAGAATTGAATTCCAACCATTTGCTTGCAACTCATTGGCATCAAGGAATGCTTGGATAGCCTCCGATGAATTTTTGTTCAATTTGTAATCAAGACACATCATTTTATCTTCCCCTGTACTGAAATTGAACTTTTCAATTAAAGCATTTAGACAACTTATACGTTCCAAAACCATTTTCTTTTTTCTTTTGAATGCAACTGAAATATCGTCAATTGAAAATTCAGAATTGGATTCAAAGTCTGTTGCCGTTTGATTATAAACTTTAAGCCAATCATGAATGATTCTATTGTATCCATTTGCCCGTTCGATATTCTTTTTACATATTCTCTTCAACAATTCTAGAGGATTTTGATCTGCATGCTCCGAGAGTTTACCCTTAAGAATATCTCTATCCTGTTTTAACGTTGCTATCTCTTTCAGTTTTCCATCTATCTCTGAATTTTTCAACTGTGTATCATTGCGGATAATTTCTTCCAATTCCATAACAGTCTCTTTAATCTTTTTCATTTCAATGTTATGCTTTTCGGTTAAAGAGTTTTGAAGAATGTTCAGACTTTTTAGCTGTTGATTGCTCTCAAATTTTTGATCTTGAAGCTTTCCTTTCAGCTCCATGATCGTATCTTTGTTGGACGCAATTTGACTTTGATAATGTATGAGAAGCTCTGCATGGCCTTCTTGATCTCTGCTGAGTATTTTTGTCTCTAATTCTCTAATTGAAAACTCTTTTGTTTTGATCTGGTTTGTCAATTTTGTAATGGTTTCATTTAGAGTAGTTATTTCATTAGATTTCTGTTCTATATCTTTGTTAAGACCCTTTACTGTGTTCGCTGCAAATCTGGAATTGTTTATTTCGTCATCCAGTTCTTGCTGCAGTTGGACGAGTTTTTTAGTCTTTTCAGCAACATTTTTATCTGAAATCTCTAATTTCTTAATCATTGCATTCAGTTTCTCTTCAATTTCTTCTTTTTCTAACTGTGAACTTCTCAGTTGTTTATCATCATGAGTTAGCTTGGATTGAAATTCTACCACCGCACACTCTCTAGATATTATTTGAGCATTGGTATCAATCCTGAACTGTTTGTACTCCTTTTCCCTTAGCCTAAGCAGGTTAGTAACTAGATCAAATACTCTAGTAAAGAATTGCTGTCTTTCAACCTTCTTTCTAATGTGTCTTTCGATTCATTCAACTGGTGGATTGACTTCTTAGCAGCTTCTAACTCCACTTGTAATTTGCTTAAGTCTCGCTGTGAATCCCTTAACTTTTGAACTAGAGACGATTGGTCATATTCTAGCTTTATCTTTTCTTCAACTAACTCTTCTCTCTCTTCAGTTAAATGACTGAATCGTTGGAATGCCTTCTGATCCGAGGTCGACATTTTATTGTAGAGCACTTCATTAGACTCCTTTAATTGATTATTTGTGCTCTTCAATCTCTGAATTTCTGTGTTTGCAGTTCTATTTTCTTCCTCTAATTGAATGACTTTGACATTTAATGACTTGATTTTTCCTTGCAGTTGAAAGCATTGGTCTTCTAAGTTGCATTTAATATTCTCAAAGTGTTTGATTTGGTCGGAATTTTCATGATCTTTGTTCAACGTTAGGATTTGATTTCGGAGATTAGAAAGCTCGGCATCATATCTAATCTTTGACTGATTAAATTGCTGTCTTTCTTCATCAATAGATTTTTCCATGGTCCTATTTGAAATGCGCAATTTCTCTAAACTTTCTTTGTGTTTTAAGATTTCATCCTCCATGTGTAATATTGTTTCGGAATGTTCAGATCTTATTCTTTCAAATGAAGCGATACTTGCTTTTTCCATTTTGAGCTCATGTTCTAGCTCCTCTACCCGTCTTGCTGCTTCTTTATAGGCCGTCTGAATCTCGTGAAACTTAAGGTCCAGCTTCTTCAAGTCGTTATTTGTCAATTCAATGGTTGTCAACTTTTGAGCAACTGAATTCTTCAAGAACTGTTCATTAAGGCGTACTGCATCTAACGTCTCGTGAAGTGATAAAAGCTCTTCCATTTGAGACTCTTCCTTTACTTTGTAGTCGCGGTTAGCCTTTTCCAGACTTTTAATTTTAATCTCCAATTCATTGTTCAAATTTTCACTATTCTCAAACTGCTTCCTTAAAATGTTTTGCTGATGTTGATATTCTCGTGACTCATTACTAAGGTCAGTTTCAAATATCGAGTTACACTTTGTTTCGCTGTATGGCAAGTATGTCATTCTCTAACGATTTTTTCACCTTTTCAAACAGTTGATTTTGTTCCGCTAGTTTTGCATCAACATCCACCATAT
Source organism: Globomyces sp. JEL0801 (assembly GCA_027595885.1). NCBI lineage: Eukaryota > Fungi > Chytridiomycota > Chytridiomycetes > Rhizophydiales > Globomycetaceae > Globomyces > Globomyces sp. JEL0801. The sequence goes on from JADGIX010000002.1 coordinate 133,974, forward strand.
TGAGTTGATTTTTAACAGCAGTTATCTCTAGCTCCAATCGCTGTTTGTTCTGGGTATACTTTTGTCGCTCTTCTAATAAAGCCTTTTCAAAGTTTGAGCGGGCCGTATTGGCAACTTCTAGCGCATCATTTAGTTCAGATATTTTCTTTTCAGTAGATTTCTTCAATTCGTGGTACAGCTCAGATTGTGTATTCTTGCTTGCAATTTCCTGGTCATTCAATTGACGCTTTAAGCTATTTATATGAGCTTGCTTGGTTTCAATTTCTTGCTCTGACTTGGCATGAAGGGCTATCGAATCTTCCATTTTTTGGTTGTGTTCACTCAAATGCCTTTTAAACTTGTTTTCAATCTCAATCCTTTGATGATTTAAATCGATGATTTCAGATTCCAATAAATCATTCTTCTTTTTGGTCAAGACGATCGATTTTTGTGTTTCTTCAAGCTTGCTTTGTAATTCACTTAGCTCCATCATATTCATATCCCTTTGAGATTTCATTTCACGAATGATTTTTTCGTCTCTTTGATTCTGACTTTCGAAATCTCGTATCTGCAGCATGAGATTGTCAATTTCACTGACAAGTTTCGCATTCTGGCTCTTCAAATCGCTAATTTGTGATCTATACGTGAGTTTGGCAAAGAATTACTCATGCAGCTGACTTTCTAACTTATATTTTTGTTTTAATGCAATGTGCGATTCTTCTGTCGATTGGCATCTTGAAAACATTTTACTATTTTCCAAGTTTAGTTTTGCCACTATCTGATTCTTTTCCATTATTTCAGCTTCCAGAACACCTAGCTGATTTTTCAATGAAGAAAACTGTTCTAACTGCTTTTCAAAGCTCAGAATCTTTTGTTCCTTAGAAATTAACTCTGTATCAATTTTTTTTAGTTTTGAATCGCTTTGTTTGGCTTCATTATTCAGTTTTTCTAGTTCAGTCTCAAGCGTCTCTATTCGATCCTTACAGGAAGCGTTCACATTTTCACGGTCAGCTAAATTCCATTTAACTGTTTCCAGTTCTCTAACAAAAGAATCCTTTAATTTTTGACATTCAATGTGCTTTCGTTCCTCTTCGTGTAATTTATTGGTCAAAGTGGTATTTTTAGACTCCAGATCTTCTAATTCTGATTGTAAAATAGATAACTTCTGATTATTGTCCTTCAATACAAACCTAAAATTAACTTTAAATTGCAATACTCTTTTGATTCGGTGTCGTTCTGACTTTGCGATAATGATTCTTGCAATTGGCTGTAATTCTTATGCATATTAGCAAGCTCCGACGATTTTTTTGAAATGAAACTGGAAATTTCATTTATTTTATTCTCAATCAGAATCTGTTGCTTGGACAACTTCGTATGGTCGCCTGTGGGATAGTCAAGGTGATTTAATTTTGGATCTATTGGTTAGATATTATTTAAATGCGAATTTACCATTTATTTGTTCGCTTTCTTGCAATAATACATCAAAACGTTTACCAATTGAATCAAAAAACATTTCACATTTTTCTGTTTCGATTTTCAATTTTTCGTATTTTTGGAAAATCTCTTGCGAATTCTTCCGTTCAGCATCCAATTCCACTAGCACAGCTGTGAATTTTCCACCCAATTCTGAATTCGATTCTGCCAACTCTGAGGCGGTGTCTAACTTCAACTTTTCCATTAATTTTAGAGTCTCTTTATGATTGGATGAGAGTAAATCAAACTCTACTGTAATTTCTTTTATCTTAGACTGAGCGGACTGCAGTTCACTCTCCAAGTGGGATTTTAAGACTAAATGATTGTCTGTTTCAGTTTTGAATGTCGTTCTCAGTTCTTGTAATTCCTTTTTCGCTTCTTGCAATGAATTTGATAAAGTTAGAGTCTTTGAGGGGTCTTCTTCAACTACTTTTCCTTTGTTCTTTTGTTTCTCGCGCATCAGGTGCAGCTCCTCTTCCAAGTTCATTCGAATTTCTTCAAATTCGGATTCTTTGGCTGCAGCTGCAGATTTGGATTGAGCAATTTTGGAATATAGCGAATCAATAGTGCTTTGAAGATCAACGATTTCTTGTTGTAACATATCCTTCTCTCTCTGGATATTAGATTTAATATTTGCCATCTCAGCATCACGGCTTGACATCAGCTTCACTTGCTCTCTTAATTGCTTAATTTCCATTTCATTGAGCAGTATCTTTTCTTGTAGTTGCTGAGTTGCATTAGTTTCCATCAAACGCTTTTCCAATTCCATTATTTTAAACTCCTTCAGTCGTTTTTCTTCTGCAGCATCATCTAATTTTTCTTGTTGCTCCATAACAATATTTTTCAACTCTACCATTTGTTTTTCCATACTTTGTAATTGCAACACTTGAGGCTGTTGATTTGTTACATTTTTTTCCAATACGTTAATTTGTGATGTGAGCTTATCAAGTTCTTCTCTGTAATCGCTTTCTGATATTTTTAACTTTTCTCGAAGGTGGGTAACTTGAGACTCTATGAGTACTTTGTATTCTTGATACTCACCCATTTTCTTTATATTTTCCATTAAACTAGTTATTGCTTCCTTCACTAAATCATTTTGTGACTTGTTGGCTGTTGCCCAAATCTTTTTCACTTCATTCTCATTCTCGGATTTTTGACTTGAAGAAACTGATTGATTGGAGAATTTTGCAAGACTGCAAATTAAAGATTTTAGTAATTCAGCCGATTCTTTGACATTAATGGAATCTTCAGTCGTTTTTTTCAAATCTGATACTTCAATATTAGCTAATCTTAAACTGTCTGTAATTGCTCTATTCTCGTCTTGCAGTAAAGATATTACTTTTTCAAGACCACTAATTTTTTGAAGATCCATATTCCTCTCTTGGTCGGAAACGGCTATATTTTGTTGACTGTCTTTTCCTGGAGTCACATTCTTGAATTCTTGATTGCTTTCGACTTTCAATTGTAAATCTTTGTTCAGTTGTCTCAGTGTTAAAATTTCTTCCTGTTGATACTCCACTGTTTCTTCTAAATCTTCCAAATCAACTCTTAAACTCTGAACTTGTGAGCTATTGAAATTAGAATTTTCAATATATTTTTCCAGTTCAAGTTGTTTAGCATCAACTCTGGCAGTAAGCTCCTCATTTTCCATTTTCAACAATGTGGTATTTAGTTTGGTAGGTTTAGAGAGGTCAACATTGGAACTAAGATTTAAGGCAGATTGATTTATAGGTCCCTCTATAATTTTTTCCAAATCATCCACTCGTTGCACCATCTTTTGAATTAAAATTTGCTGTTTCTCCCTAATTTGTCGCTCATCTTTAATACGCTTTTCAAGATGTTTGATATGATCGTTATAATATTTGCTAGATTTTACTCCCAGTCTTGGGATGTTGTTCTTCGGGGTTTCGTTTTCGTCTTGAGTTAGCAGTTTAGCAATATCTGAATGAACACCAGCTCTACTCTTATCCTTGGAAACCTTTACAGTTGGTCTTTTAATTAGTTCTGAGTCGAGTTCCAATGGTAATTCATCATCTGGATTGGCAGATTGAATGTCATTAAACTCTTCTAAATCATCATCATTATCACTATGCGCTGAGCTTTTTCGTCGTCGCACACTTTGATTAACTGCAATCACTGATTCTTCGTCTGGATCAATGCTTGAAACCGAAGATGCAGTGGGGTTTTCATCTGTACCAAGAAATAAATCCAAGTTTGAAAGCGTGTATTTCTTCTTTTTTGGTTTTGATCCCACATCTACCTCTAACTGATTTGAATTGATAAAGTAAAGAAAATGATCATTGGTAAACTTGGGTTCTGCGAGTAAATCTTTACCAAGAGTGTCAATATTATTTTGCTCGATGAAATATTGATAATTCAACTTCGTGTATTTCCTTTGAGATTGTGAACGCTTGCTATTTAGATCGGATTCTGCAGTTGGTGATTTCAGCTCGTCAGTATTTGATTTAAGTTTAACTACTTGTACGGTATCTTTTGCTTTGTTCAAATATTCATTGCTTGGCAATGAGTTTAACTCAATTGGCTCTGAATCCGAGTCTGATTCATTGTTTTGTGATTCTGACACATCATATTCTTGGTTATTCCTTTCGGTAGAATATACGTCTGGAATACTAGATAAACTATTAGGCTGGTCCCATTTCTGCTGCCGTATATTTTCAAGCAATGTTTTTCCATGGTTAGAGCTAACTTCCTCTTCGTCGCCTATCGATTCAATATCAGATATAATGTCTGCTTGGACTTGTAATCTTCTCTACAGAGGGGTTAATGAAGGTATCTTTACACTAATTGTATTTGAATTGTTAATACTGTTCGAGATATTATTGTCATCAAGCTTCTCACTGTTCCCAACAGACGCCATAAGCTTCTGATTGAAGAAATGTTCGTGTTTTTATTTGTTTTACGTGTTCTACTCACAATAACATATCAAACGCCTTTATTGTATACGATAATTAAAGCATAATTAGGTATTGATAGGTAACTAGTTTTCAATAAATAGACATTCTGGAATTCTAGTGATCATAAGTAGCTCATATTAATTAGCATTCGAAGATAATATCTAAGACTGTATTCTAAAACCTCTAAACTCACGTTAATTGAGCATGTGTGATTAATCATAATTTGTTTGTGTTCATTTTGTCTCCAGAGATTTTTCTTCAATGGACTTCACCGGACCATTTCCACCAAGATCTCTCTTGGCCAGGTCTAATCAAAGTGTCTCCTCAAGTCTGATAATGTATTTAATTCTTAGGATTATCTGATTATGAGATTCCAAGAAGTCTACCTGGTGATTACCACCCATTGGAGAGAAATCCCATTTTCAACACCATAGCTTTGAATAATTCACCAGATATTAACTTGAATATTGTTGCTTCCGCTGCTCAAGATGAAGATTCTTCGCTAGATCCCAAAAAATCTGCCCTTGAGACACTTTTTGAATCAAGACCAAGACCACCAAATTCTTCCACCTTTCCTGTACTGAAATTAAAAGGAATTCCATGGGTACGTCTTATTACTCATTTTTAGGACACAACTATTGCCGAGATTCATGACTTATTCCCAGAGATTTTGATCCCTCATGGCCATCGCTACCCATACTTCACTGAGTGCGTACATATAATAATGGACAGAAACACTGGCAAGACTCTGAATGAATGGTTTGTAATATTGTACTGATATTAGTTATGTTGAATTTCCAACTAATGAGTCTTACAAATATGCAATATCAATTAAACATAAATTGATATTGAGAGAAAGAAGAATATACACAGAAAAGTCTACTCAAGCGGAACTTAACAGAGCATTGTAATTCATCTGAAGTGTAACCCTTTAGATTTCCGAAGTATTATGTGAAAGAAGGTGAATTGCCTGATATTGAAATTGGTTATTTATGATTTTCAACTCAAACTTCAGGTGGAACTTTTGTTACTCGTGAAGAAATAGCAAGCTTATTGAATACAAGTCGAACAATACGTGTAAATAAGTTCATTAACAGCAGAGCCGCATTCCTGGTCGGTTGTATAAATGTGTAGAACGCCCATTTGAAACCATCATATCTATATTATCCAAAGTGTCTTGGTACAATCCGACTTCGATATCTACCATTCAACGTGATCATATATTCGAAATGGTGAAACGTAAATCTCCTCAATCTCTAATAATAACAGTTGCTGTTGAGGCAGCCAAGTCAACGAATAACAAAGATTATAATGGTGTGATAGATCGAGTAATCAGAGCAGCATTGTGTGTCCCACTGTTCACCGAAAAGGTAAACTAACTTAACAATAACGTGAGAAGCAAAAACTGATGGTTCTCACTACCGCAGTATTGAATCATAATTGACGATTAGCAAATGCAATGTCCCAAAGATCTGTTGAGATATGTGTATACACCCGAAGAAGAAGAGGGTGGTGTGACACAGAAAATGATAGACTCCATTACTTCTATCGAAAGATCCAAACCTGTATGGCCAAGTACACCAAGCAGACCAAACTTGATCTCAGGGGCCACATTTCAGACTTCAAATATCCTTGGTGAATCGAAACTAAAGGAGGCTCTCCAAAATCTGACCTTATCTGAAAGGAAATTAGCACAAACTGTTGATTCATACAACAAACTATGGAGTGAGTATAAATTAATGGAGAAAGATTTGGAAGCAGTGAAAGCCAGGTTTCTTCTGATGATTCTAATGGTAGATATACAACCCTGCAACAACATTTCGCAGTACTTGAACAGTTTTGTTGTGAAATATATTCAAAGGCAGGAAAGCCAGCCAATCGCTCCGATTTCGTTAACGAAGGGTCATCTACTCAAGGGAATTTCCGAAGGAACATCAAGCGATGGGAAAACCATGCAATTCCACAGCAACCACTCAAGCAAAGGCTAAATGATAATTACTTGACTGGGGATGAAAACTACTTGGCAAAGTTTTTAGACTCCCCCATTCATTTGCCTGAAATTCATCCCAGCCAATGGGTAGGATCAACATATCGAAACTCCAGAGAATACACAGTCGGTAAGACAAATAAGATACCTGCGGTCAATTTCAATCCGTTTGAACCAAAGAATATCCTTTCAAATGTCAGCCAAACTTCTGTTTCTAATCCGGTAACCGATCAACATACAATGAATTGGTTATCATCGCAGTATGGACTTCCCAAGTTCTAAAACTTCGTTTCTCCAATCCAAAATTTCGTCATTCCTTGCAATAAAAAAAATACTGTAAAGTAGAGGCTTGTGGACTTGGTAGTGGCACCTCGTCTGACAATGTTTGAATAGTAGTTTAACATTCAGATTCAGTACTGAGAAATGAATGCAGTGTTATTGCTGGCCAAACTACCAGACGAAAGAATCAAGGGAAATAGCATTGTGTTGAACGATAAATTTAAATTCACTTTGGATGATGTTATACAGAAACCAATTGTAAATGCGGATAATACCAATATCTTTTTGATGGTATGTGTTTCTTTATTTCATCCGTAGCATTCAGAAAAGGATAATAAGTTTTGCTATGGTACTGTGATTTAAAAGTTGATGTTGTAGATTTGTTCCATGATATTTTCTTACAACTGTTATCGAATGGCCAAGATTGTAAATACTGTGTCCTTGGTTGGAAAAATGATCAGACTGTATATGATTTCTTGGGGGAGAAAACACTCCTGAAAGAAACAAATCCAACTTGGAATGAGTTAGATTCCTTAGATCTTGCAAAGTCAGTCACTTCAATGTATAGCGCAGACATGTCAAATCCTCTGGCAGTATGCTTAGACTGCTCCACTACTTCATGGGACTCAATTAAAGGTCAACACGAAATCAGAAGCAGTAGATTGAATGTTTTCGTTCTAAAAGTTGAAAAGGACATGAATCAAGTACAGAAGATAAACAATATCATTCAAAATAGCCATGATGATTATACCGGTTTACTCTATGAAAGTGATTCAACGTAAGTCAATTCATCATAGTGAATCTGAATTACTTCAACGACTCCTTCCACTTTCTAAACATGTCTAATATTTTAGAAAATTTAAGAATCAGATCATTGGATGTATATTTGATTTTGAAAATAAGTTTGAAGACAATTTGTTAGTCTTGGAGACTTGTAATATGCTTAAATCTGACCTGAACCAAAATGCAAAACCACTAAATATTGAACTGGAATCTTCAAAAGAAGAATTGAATTTATTGCAGTCAAAAATAGTGTTACTCGAGAGTCGTTTAGCGGAAGCAGTTACGTTAAAGGAATTTGAAGGTGACAACTACCTTAAACTAGAACTGCAACACCAAATTGAAAGAAACCAGCAACTAGAAACAGAGCGGGATTATATGTCTACTGAGCTAACCATTTTAAGGTCAGGATATCTAAACTCTTTAAAACCTTCAAATGCATCTTTACATCTAAAATCAAGTACAGAGAGTTTAGATAATAGCTTCACCATGGCAAAATTACAACGAGCTGCTTCTTCATCAAGTATTCCTTGGGATCAGAGTGGGATATCTTTTGAAACGGAGGTTACAAAAGACTTTATGAATCACTTAAACCTCGAATTGCAACTCCGAGAAATGACCAGAGCTGCAAAATACTACAAATCAAAATTAGTACAACTCGAAGCCGGATCTAGTAGGGAAGTTTTAGACGACACTGAAGCTTTAAAGTTAGAACTTGGCAATATTACTGTTCGCTCATTGCAATCACAGAATAAGGCACTTCGATCTATTCTTGAGACGAAATCCCTTGAATTGGTTGAAAGCGAAAAGAGATCACTTCAAATTCGAGAAGAGAGTGATAGCGCTAAAGAAGTCATTAAATTAAAAGAGTTTGATTTGCTGAAAAGTCAGGAAAAGTTGAAGAGAGCCATGAACTCATTGAAGATCCTAGAAGAATCTGTGATATCGAATGAACCAACCAGAGATGTTAATCTAGCTTCAAAAATCGACTTCCAGTCACAACTATACCATGAAATGTCAGCCGCTAATCAAAAATTAATTGAAGAGCGGGATCAGTTGAAGATTAGAAATTTATACCTTGAAGAAACCCAATTGACCTTGTCCAAAGCATTAGAAAATTATAAGATGACAGTTGGAGAGTTAGAAGGCAGAGTTAAAGAAACGGAAGACATGAAATATCTGCGTACACCAACAGAATTTTCGGATCAAATCTCTGACGTTAGTGTGTCAAGAATCCCTCGACTAAAGAGACTCAGCAATAACTCGTTTTCGTTAGATAGAGCATCAATAAGTTCCATGTCGAATGATGGCCATATGGCACGTAGAAATTCTAATGCCTCCACAGACATATTGTCCAGGGCCGATTCTTCTGGATTAACCGAAAAACTAAGATCATATGCGGATGTGTCAGATAAAATCAAAGATTCTACCTTCGAACGAGGTGCTATCAACATACCACAATATAAAGTACCAGCTGTTGAAGATGGCACATTAACGAAAGCTTCATTTAGCCGAGTCAAAAATCGCATGTTGGAAGAGAATTTGGTTTGTTTCTTGTTTTTAAACATTAGTTACATGACTTCATTCATCAAGAATTTTCGAAGGAACGAGAAAAACTAGTTGAAGAATTAATCAGCTGCAAGCAATATATAAGCGAAATGGAAACCAAACTCACGGTATCACAGGCTGCAATGGGAGAGCAACATGGATCACTTACTCGAGGATTAGAGCAAGCAAAGGAAGACTTAACTTTCATAAAAGAGCAATTGCAGCAAGAGAAAATCGTAAGCTGCCATTTGAGTTAAACGTTAGCACAACAGCGAACTTTCAGAACAGCTTACAATAGAGCGGAGTAGGTTGGCAATTTCTCAGAAGGATAACATAACAATGAAAGATACTATGTCCAAACTAGTTGAAGATTTACAAAATAAGAAGGTGGTAATTGAGGGTTTGGAAGTAGAATTAGAGAATTTTAAATCAAAAGCAACCATATTAGAGGACAAATTAAATCAGTTGAATACAATTAAGATTACCAATGAATCATTAAAAGCTAATCTGGATGCCTGTAACTTGAAACTAATCTCCACAACGCAACGCCGAGATGAACTGGAAAAACTAGTAATATCATCAAAAAAAGTATTCATGTCAATTTTCTTACACTAGAAACAAATGGCAACAGAGAATCAATTGATTACTTCAGGGGCAGATTTAAGTAACTGCAAAGTTGAAATCAAAAGATTGAATGAATTGATTCAACAAACCAAAAGTGATTCTGCAGATGTAAAAGAGAGAGCTCTTATTGACGATATGACTAAACTGAAGGCCTCCACTGAAGACTTAGAATCCAGGTTAAAGTCTGCTAATGTAAAGCGCCTTGCACTTGAGGACGAGAAACTTGAATTGCAAGAAGTAAACTGACAACATTATTAATTTCTAGATCATTAAAGATCTAAATGATGAGAAAAGTCAATTGAATGCTGAAATAAGTTCATTAAACTTATCTATTCAGGATATTTTCGGCAAAAACCAAAATCTACAGATATCTATGAAGGAATCGAGTGACTTATTTCTTTCCAAAGTGGAAAGTCTTAAAAGCGAATTGGTTGATTTAAGAACCATACATGAAGCTACCCATAAATCGCTTCAAGAAAAGTCGGACCAACTTGAGGTTACCACAAAATCGTTAAAGGAAAACAAAGAGGGATTGTCTGGTTTGATAATTTCTCATAATGAAACAGTCGAAGATTTGCAAAGTCAAATTTCGATTTTAACTGAAACATTGATATCTTCAAATAATCAAGTTTCGGATCTTAAACGGGACGTTATGGAAACTCATTCTGCAATCTCAGACTTGCAAAGGGTCACTGAAGAAATGGAATCTCATGAAATGTCGGGGAGATTAGCGACTTTGAAACTATCTGAACGTTCAATGGTTGAAAGATTAAAGCAAATCACGGAAAGCCACACATTGGTGAAGTTATCGCTTGATAATACTATCAAAGATCTACGGGAACAAATTGACCAACTCCTTAATGAAAGGCAAAGCATGAGTGACCAGATTTTACACAATGAATCTACATGGAACCACCAGAAAGAATCGTTGGAAAAGGTAGTTGACAGCCAAAGAGCTCAAATTGTGGTGTATGAAAATGAATTGATATCATTAAAGAAGTCTCAGGAGCTAGTTTTGGAAGAATTAAAGAAAACAAAGGAAATTGAAATTGCTGAGTCGAAACGTACACAGATGCAAAGATTAGCAGAGGTAGAACAGACATGGAAGGATGAAGTGTATGAACTTAAGCAGCGGGTTGTGAAACTTTCCACAGAACTGGATTTAGTTCAAACTCAACATGAAACCGAAAAAAACACCATGTATTCTTCACACGACAATCAAATGAAAGAGCTCTTGAAAAAAGAAAAGCTGCTTCTTTTAGAGTCTAGTAGTAAGATTACCGAAATTGAAGAGAAATATACTCTACTGCAGCGATCTACAGAGTCCGAAATTAAGTCTTTAACTACAGCGTTTGAAAAGTCACTAAATGAAGGGATGAAAGAAAGAAACTTGGCATTAGAAACATACGAATCTTTGCGAGAAAGTTCATCCAAAGCTATAAATACTCTAAATGATACTATTAATGACCTTCGAAAAGAAAATGAACGGTTGCAAGCAGAAGTCAAACTGACGCAAAGCGAAATGCCAATTGCATTAGAGAATGATGATGGATTACAAAGAGGCTTGCCGGAAAACCCTTCTATTGTATCTCAACAAGAAACAAACTATAGACTAGAAATCTGTTCAATGCAGAATGATATACAAAGACTCAAATCCGAATCTTTGGACATGCGTAATACTTTGGAGTCAAGTTGTCTTAGTTTAGACCGTTCTGTTAAAGCTGATGATTTGAAAGCATTGGATATTGCTGCATTATCAACTACGCAGTCATATTTGCAACAAAATGTAGTTTTGAAACTGACAGAAACCATCAGAGAGAATATGATGCTACGTCAAGAAATTGCTCACATTGAAAATCAGTTTCTGCAGAAGCAAAATGAATCAAATACTAGCAATGCTGCACAAACCGAGCCACTTAATGAGGATATGCTCCTGGCCATATGGAAATCACAGTCAAAACTTTTCAATCACAATTCAACACAAACAATTGATTTTTCCAATGCAAAAGTATTGGATTTACTAACAGACAATGAAAAATCTATAGTTAAAGATAGAGTTCAAGCATTTGAATCTTTCTCTCGTTCTGTTGACTCTAACCATGTGATGCCATCGCGAAAGTTTATTCGGAAACACGCAAGCAAGAACTCATTGAAGATGTTTGAAACTTTAGCTAAACTAGAAAATGATCGAACGAGGATAGAGGCAGACCCAAATTTAATTTTAGAAGATTTTGATCAAATCAAGAACAATCATGAGAGTCATCAGCTGGTGGAAAGTTCTGAGGAAAAGGCCAAAGTTAAAAACTGTGAATATATTGAAGAACCAGGTAAACTTACTATTTATAATTTACCGTAGGTACTGCAAGAGAGATACCAACAAGAAGTATAATGAGTAGTTCTGAAGTGCCATTGATTTTAGACACAACCAGCCATCAAACAAATCCTATTCCAAACGTGTATAACAACCCCACCAGCTATTCTCAAGGGGTACACAATTCAACAACCCAGCCTGATCCAATTATGTCCAACCTGATTAATGACCATGATTATGCCAAATACGAGCCTTCCGTTGGACGAACGTCGGAAACCCATATAAGTATATCATCTGGAAAGCAAGGGCATGTCCAAGTCACAGTGACCACTACGGAGATAAATCCAGTAACTAATGGCCAAGAGAAAGATGGTGTTCTTAATCCGTACCCGCATATACAAGATCATCCGACTTCTAGATACCATACTAGATTACTGAAGTATTTAGACAGGTTTCGATCCTCTATCTTACACCATACTGATATTAATCACCATGAAAAATATTTGTTATGGCTGCATAAACTAGAAAAATTGTTTTGCACTTTGGAATTAAAATTTTTGGAACAAAGAGATCAGCTCGACCTGGTTAAAATGCAATTTGAAAAATTGAAAGAGAGAGCAGATTATTTTGGAAATGATGATCTTCTGCGAGTCTATAGATACTACATTGTACATTTAGCCCTCGAACGAGATCGCTTGGAATCAAAGTTAAAACGGACCGTGACCAAACCAAAATTACAATCCAAATATACCAAACGCTTCTCGAATACATTAGTCAAGCCACCCTTACGTAAAGCTATATCAACTCCTAATGGGTTGAAAGAGGTACATTTGTTTGAAAATCTGCAAAAAGAAAAGGAAAAGGAAAAGATGCATATGTTGTTGAAGAAGAAAACTGAATACGATTCAAGATACATCGAAGAATTGAAAAAAGAGATCGGATATTATCTACCTTTTGGAAATTATGCAACTCATTTTGATAAACTACGACATCATGTTGAGCAACAGAGAGCCAAAATCACACAATTGGAAGCCAATTTAGAAGAATCACAGAAAACCAATGCTCGTCTAACTTCTTTAACGAAAAAGATACCATCGGATAATCTTGCAACCATTCCAAACGTTCCCACCGCGGGTAGTTTTGTTTTGACACCAAACGAATGGAACGAAGTCCTTCCAACACTTCAATACGGAGGCATAGTTGGAAAACAGGATGATAGAAAAATGAATCGTAATAATTTGGATATCGTAAATGAAGAAGGTGAAAAGTTGGAATTGGAAGAGAATTGTCGAGTAACTAGTTTAGATAGTGTTCCACCAAGGAAAACCCAAGATACAGGATTTTCCAAACCCCAGCCATTATTTTCTGATTCACAGGAACATAGGGCCAGTATGAACATTGCTAGACCAACAGTTCGTCAACATACTAACGTATGGTCAAGGCTATCACCATTTCGAAAAGCTGCAGATGGTCCATTACTACGTAGATAAGCATCTTATTATAAACTATTTTATTATTACTATTCGAACATTTCTTCTTGCATTTCTTTAGTTTTGAAACATCATGTTGACAAATTTTCACTCAGGAATTTTTTGCCCATAAGTTCTCATGTCATTTTTCAAGAAATTAGTAACTGCTGGAGAAGCAGGTGAGAATCTGTTGCTAACCAAACAGCACGCAGAGCAAGAATCAACCAAGCACGAGTCTTCTTGGCTGCTCCTAGTAACAACCCAATTTATGGACGCTATCCGTCTGACAAACTCATCGTATTCACCACCGTTACTTTGACTCTTGTTGGTACTCTTGGAGGCTTTGGCTATGCAAAGCAAATGATTGACCGAGTAAAAGTTTTTTATTGATTTTGGTAGGGAAAATAATTTAAACGGTGTTGGAATCTAACTGGATTATTCTAATTCTGATGAATTGAAATATATTCGATACAATCATTGCTATTTCTTTGTCTTCGAACTGGATTACTTTTTCTTTGTTGTTCAGATATTTCACCACTGAGCTATGTTTTTATTCGTAAAGGACAATGGTCTGATATCCTTCACCCTCTTTGGATTAAAAATATCTACAATTAAATGCTCAAAAGATCGATTTCGTACATTGTATATTACTATTCGTATAAATATCAAAACTTGTGTATTATACAAGACAGCACATTAATCATTCTCATCACCGATCACTACTCTATCTTCTTTGATTTTTTGTCCTTTTTCTTTTTATCCCCAATTTCAACCTTTTTGGTCTTCTTTTCTTTGGTATCATCAATTGTGTGATCTTTCTTTGACTTTTTGCTCTTTTTTGAATTCTTTTTGACGTCTTCAACATTCTTATCCTTCTTTGATTTCTTAGATTTAACAATTGCAATCGTAACTAACGATCCTTTCTCTTTCACATCATCTTTGTTCTTTTTCTTTGACTTCTTTACTTTACTAACTTCCTCCATTACACTCTTATCACTGGTTTTTCCGTCCTTCTTTTCTTTCTTCAGCTTCTTTGACTTCTTGGCAGATTTGACTCCCTCATCACTATCGCTGTCAAGAGTGTCGCGCACACGCTTTTTATGCTTTTTAACATCTACCTCTTGAGTATCATCCAGTTTAATTTTCAGACAAGTATCAAAGTCCGCAGCCCTCTTCAGTTTACCAGTTTGTTCTCCTCGAGCTCCCTTTCTTGCAGTACGACCTTCACAAGCAGCAAACAGCTCTTCGTCTGTTACTTTGATACAATAATTCTTCTTTTCTTCTGCTGCATCTGTTTTATCACTGATATTAAACCATAACTATTTACCCAGCTTTTACAAATGCTCCATACAAAAGTTTTTTTTCTACAGCTTTTGGTTCAGCGTCTTTTGAGAAAGATACGTCCCCTTCGTCATTTTGTTCCACTTTTATGTTTGCAGTTGCTTTATTGAAGACATGATCCCTAAATGATTAACACCTCTAATAATTATTCTTACCACCATTCAAACGACCATTCATCCGCTTTAGCTCCTAACTAATTGAATAATTAATTGGGTATTTGTATTACCCCATCCTTATTGTTTTTGATTCCAACAGATATATTTTTACTGATACCATCTAAGTCATTAAAATAGGTAATCTTAAATACCATTATTTTTTCCAAGTCCTTTTCCTTTCTGCCATCCATACTTGGCCATGTTCTTCTGTGCAAATTCTGAATTCATGTCGATTGAATGTAGAAAAAAAAAAGAAAAAAAAAGCTTATTCAGGATACAACATTCAATCAAGAACATTGACTTCTTTACCATACTAGACCTGCTTAGTTTGAATGTAGAATTGATCACTTACTAAACAATTGGAAGTTTTACGGTTCTAAAATCTTTTTATTGTTTAACTATTGACTTCCAGTAAGACTCAATTCCACCAAGTAACCAATCGAGTTACGAATAAATTGAGTGATATGACCGTAGTTTAATACAGAAACAGTGTCCAAGAAACTACCATCAGCATTTACTTGATCATTATATGTGAAGGACTTTTCAAAGGTACTTTCAGCTGCAAGTGCAGCATTAAATCCATACGCATGCCAACTAGCATGATCTGTGCAAGCGTAACCACATGCAGTATTCACAATATTTTTCTTTGGTACAGTTGTATATGCTTCAAGAGTCAATTTTAAGAAAGCAGTGGCAGCGTCAGATACATAGTCGGTCATGACCCCAATACTTTCGGTAACTCCAGCAGGAAGATATCCAGATTGATCCAAGTTCAAATAAGTAAAAACTGATACTTTACGTGTTGAATAGTCTTTGGCAATAGCATCCGAACCCTTTAAACCAACTTCTTCAGCTGCATACCAATGAAATTCTAGCGGTCGGTAAGGGATGAACTTCTTTGTTGCAAGCACTCGGAGAGTTTCGTACACAATAGATGCCCCACTAGCACAGTCGTCAGCTCCTGGATTGTTACCAGCACCACCTTTGTATAATCTTCGAGTACCTTTTACATAGGTTAATGTATCAAAGTGAGCACCAATAATCACAATGTCACTGGCAGCTGGGAGTTTCTTCGGTTCCAAGCGCACAATAACAGACGGTTGCTTCCATTGGGTATGATTGAAGAAACGAACTGTCAAGACAGTATCAGGAGAAATTACAGATTGTAACGCAGTTGCTTGATCAAACAACCATTTTGCAGCATCAGCACCATTTTGAGATTGATAATGTCTTTCTGGAAACTGTGTCAACTTGTTTACAAACCCTTGAATCGAATCTTGACTAATGGAACTGATCAGATCATTCACAAGTGGCTGTTGTGCCAATGCACTAGGGAATTTGGATGCTGATGGTACTGCTTGAACTCTACCAGCTTTCATTGCGGCATCGGCTTTTAACCATCCTTTTGTAGATTTCACGAATTCTGGTGGTGGTGCAGTACAAAATACTTGAACTATAAGGACTGAGACTAGAGCCAGAAACTTCATTTCTCAAATCTCATGGAATAGAACTCCTTTTAAAGTAAATTGCCTTATATGCATGCTACAAAATGCACGCTGGAATTGGCTGGTTTTGGCAGATCAAAGTGTTTGATCCATGTGGTTTTACCTCATTGGATGACAACGCAAAAGAAAAACTATCTATATATCTGTACGTAAGCAGGACTGCAACTGTTACTTTCAAAATCCATACAAAATAAGTCACTTTTTAGAGTAAGATACCTTCTTTGAAGAACTTTGGCCAGTTTCAAAAGCGGCCCGTGAAGTGGTTGACACACAGACACCATCTGGCAGCATCTCAATGGTAACTCAATCAAAATTAAATTAAGTCATTAGACAACTATATTTCTTTTGCATCAGAAAATATTAGACAATTCGCTCCAACTCTTGGGCATAAGATAACACATTGTGAATAACGTCATGAGTAGGGATAAAGTGGCCAGTTGCGTCACCAGAAACAAAATTAATTCTTGATGTTTTTAAATCTACATTCCAACCACGCTAATTTCAGCACAAACCCAACCTTACCTGTTGGCAAAAGGATAGCATTTGGTCTTGATTTTCCAAGTAGAGAAGAGTAGATGCATCTGCAAGGGGGAGATACTCATATGCTCTTTCACTACAGCTGGCGATTTCGTTTCTGAAATTCAACATAACGCCGGTGTTACCTGATAGTTCCCATCAACGTATCCATGAAAAAGCTGTATTCTGGAGCGGGGACATTGATTTTGGAATTCCAAACCTTGACAGTTAAAATACAGTATGAACCTAAGTGTTAAACCATTTGAGCAAACCTTGTTGTAAGAACCTTCCATTAATGCTTGTTCGATTTGAACAGGATGTTGAATATACAAATTCTTTAGATTTGTTGATCCAATAGTTTCTAATAGAGTGTGAAACTCAGAGAGTCTAGTTTGAGATAATAATCGAAGTAGATTCAATCCTAACAGCATATACATACGAGGAGATTCCGGAATAGCATTTCTAATGTAAATCACAATCATCACGATGTTACTTATAATCTCTGTAAAATGTGAATAGTTGTGCAATATATCTCTCAAATGCGTTCACATCGTGAGTTCTGACGGCCAATAAAGCTCCCATTTCAATCGTTTCTCGAACTAATAATAATTCTTTTTGGTCTTTAGTGTTTGGTAATAATAATCCCAAATTTGCCAATAATAATTTTAATTCTTTCAGAGTCTTGATGGTTTTGTCATTTTGATTTGGATTTGCGAATTCTTTTCGTAATTGCTCACATAAAGTAACAGCTGATGATGAGAAACGATAATGTATACCTATCGTTTAACTTCAAATGGTTGAATACCTAAGAAATTAACCAGATGAACACCAACCTTTAAATAAATACTAATCTACGATACATACCTATATATCAATATCAAATTCTATAC
Source organism: Globomyces sp. JEL0801 (assembly GCA_027595885.1). Lineage (NCBI taxonomy): Eukaryota > Fungi > Chytridiomycota > Chytridiomycetes > Rhizophydiales > Globomycetaceae > Globomyces > Globomyces sp. JEL0801. The sequence continues at coordinate 151,746 of JADGIX010000002.1, forward strand.
CTATTCAATTAGACTATTTGATGATTGTTACCTTGATTTAGTGACATTTTAGCAAGGGTAAAACAAGGGTGAAAATTTTCGATTTGGGACTGAAATCAAAATGAAGAATTCTGTAGTAAAAAGTTGAACAAAATATTTGATATATTAAAGGATCTCGATATGAAATAAATAGAGACTTGCTTACGCGAACTTGAAGTTATCTGGCCAAGTTAGGCATAATGGTTCCATTTTATTGCTATCTACATCAATCTTTTGATTAAGTTTCCCATAACAATTGCAATAAGTGCCATAGAACTTAAGATACCGAAGAACCACATATAATCATCCTTATTGCTTTGGCCAGGTACATTAACATTCATTCCCCATAACCCAGTTATAACATTTAAAGGGACTAATATACTTGCCAATACCGTCATCTTAGTTGTCAACTCATTTCCTCGATTTGATGCCTGGGTAATTTCTATAGATATTTGTGCCAAGTAATGTGAATGTGATCGATTTAATCCAACGTCAAACTGTGTGATATCTTGCTTCATTGTGTAGGCGTGGTCAAATGCATCTTCCATGTAAAACATGACTAGACATTAGCTTATCCAAAGTACTCTCTTGGTTAGAAGCTCTCATTCTTAACCCAATTTGTTTAATCAATTCCGGTTTGCTATTAACCAATCTCGCCAATTTGCTGACTCCTTTTCGAGCTAAAGAGATACGCTGTAACATATCTGATTGATCACAAGCACGCAGAATTGACACCAAATCTTCAATAACTTCAATTTCAGCTTCCAGGCTGCGAAGTACAGGAAGGTACTTGTTCGTTATATCATCAATCAATAAGTAGCATATATGCTCTGATATTTAGCTTCAAAGGTTAAACCTATTTGTGGTTGGCTTTGAAATCTATTTGCTTTCAGTTTTTGGATGACTCTTCTAACATGTTCATTTTGGTGAAAATGAATCTGGATAGTTAATAATAAAAGTGAATAATACGGATACGATACATTCTCCCAGCATAAGAATTGAGATTGGCAAACTTTGAATTGCTTGTAAGTCATCCCCGATACTTTTGATCAAAATGTAGTAATAGTTTGGAAACACATCTACTTTTTGTCTGGTATCACTAGCCACTATATCTTCGATTGTTAGTGGATGAATTTCGAAAGCCTTTGATTAGAAACAGACTATTGTAATACTTTCTGAATATATTCTAATTCACATCGCGAAGGATTTGAAATGTCTAACCAGAATGGTTCGGATGATAATATATCTGTCGTCCCTCTACCAAACCTTTCTTGAAATTGAAACCCATCTAGTCGATTACAATGAATTGCACCCAAAGAATTCGAATAGAACATGAATCTATTAATATCTCTACTTTTAGATTCCTACACAAAATCAGTCACTTTTAAATACTTTTCAATTTACTTCAAATGGATATAAATTATCAAAACATTCTGCAATTTGTCCAAAGTTCAATTTTTTAGTTATTGTGGGTGCTTGACTCAACACTGATAGCTTTGGTTCAGAATTTGAACCACATCGAGATCGTGTTCTTCCCATTTCCTTGGCTGATTCGGGGAGTGCTTGTAGTAAATCAGCTTCTGACTCCGAAACCTGAATGCATGGTAATCGTGTATCAACTTGAGAGAGAGGATATTTCGGGAACATTTGCTTAAAATGATAAAGTATTGGTGTATACATTTTATTTACGTTACTAATCTTTGTTTATGTTTAGTTCCGAATACATCCATGTACTTAACGCGTTTATGAAGAATGTTTGTAGGTACAATTTCAAGCGAGATCTATTTTTATTGTTTTGTTATTGTTCTTATTCTTATAAAACCATTTAAATTACAAAAAAAAATTCATGGTGGAATATCCTATGGAATACAGTTTTTTCTATTGATGCTAATCATCAAGTCAGTATGTAAGTTGGTCTCTAAAAAGCTCATGGTGCCATTACACGTTTTAGTAAATGCTGAAATAGTGGTGTCGATTGATCTTGTGTGTTTCGCGTTTAACTTTCAACATAGAATATGAATAATGTGAAGGAAAAACGAAAGAGATTAAAACTAGACTCACCATTACAAAAAATAGATATCTATGATGCGGTAAAGTATAAATCGTGAATTATTAATTCGCAGGTGGTGAAGGTGATAATTTCATTATGGTTATTATCTGGGTTAGCGCTACTTACTACAATAATACTCTCAATAATCGTGTCACAAGTTTACGAATCTATTAAACAAGAAGATACCAATTCTATTCTGTTATTCACGCCATTGTATGGTGGTGGATTGTTAGCATATGGGTTGATTCAATGGTTAACATCAATCTTGACCACATTTCTAAAACTGTTGCGATATGTTTGGACTGCTTCAACGATAAAGTTTTCGTTATGGATAAGAAGCAAGATTAAATACGTGCTTACCATCAGACAACCGAAAGTAGGACGTGTATTACCAACTTCTGGAACGGAAGATGATCTTAGTGTAGAGAATTCAATTGAAAACATCCAAGCACCAACACACCGTAAGACTCATAGAGATCACCACCGTCAAGAAGCTGGTTCGGAGGAGTCTCTCATTTCCACTTCTACCGGCTGTTCTGAGTCAGATTTACGCATTGAAAAGCAGACAGACTTGATCGTGTATATTATTGTTTTTTGCATAGCTGCAATACCAATGCTCGCCATTAGTATTGGCTTTGGGTACTGGATATTGTTGTCGTATCTCACAATGTGTGGATCTATCATATCATTGCTGCTGTTAATATCAAGTAATTTTTTGTTTAGAATACATCGAGCTACTCATATACTTCCTGATCTATCAGATGATGGGCTATTGATCCCTTCATTTGTTTCTTTGACTGGTTTTGATGATGGTCATTACCTGCATTTCTCAATTGCTAAAAAAGCTACATTTATGGGAGTAGCTGGTGTTATTTCTTCATTCAGTTTTACAAGCAGTTCGGTAAAAATTTAAAAATTTAACTAGTATTTAGAAATCTCAATTGTTTCTTTACATTGGAATTAGTGTTGCAGTCCTGGGAATCATCACGATGCTATCAGTATTTCTTCCTAACACTGATCGTATCTACAATGATTGTTACAGTCGATTAAATGGACGGTATTTTTACAATGGAAACAGATTATGGCCTGCTCTATTGTTATTAATATTCAGAACGGTTGCGATTCTCGTATCCTTCTCTTCACTCCTATATTTCAAAACAAGTTTTGAATATCATAACTCTCTATGTGTTGCAATCTTTGTAATCACATTTATTCTCAGGGATTTTTTACATTTCGTACGGTTTGGAGAACGTGAAATTCGATTCCGTTATCATTTGTTTTTATTCTTTCACTTGGTTGAGCTTGGAACTTCGATATGGTCCATTATATTAGATAATCATGCGATCTCAATTGTTTTATGGACATTTACAATTCTAAATGTATCTTACAAAGGTATATATTTGGTATTTGATTAATTTCAATAGATCCAAATTGCGTTGTTATGAAAACAAGATTTAACAGTTCAAAAATGTTAAGAAAGAAGCGATATTTGCGTGTGATTTTCAATTTACTCGGAGTCACTGTTTTAGCTTCATTGATTATTGGATTGATGGCAGGAACAAATTCATACTTTGCAGTACTAAGTTCAATTGCAGATAATGAAAATCACAAAGTCCGAGTTGTACCTCCCTTTTGTCACACCGTAATTGAAGGTTTAAAAATAGTGGATTATGTTAAATTGAGCCAAGTAATGTATCAACCAACACCTGCAAACTTTAATGGATATCCAAAATTGAAAAACTTTACTGAAGTACAACCTCCTACCGTTGGATCTGTTACTCATCGATTTTTTCATCATCAAATTTCAAATCTAACTGTGATTTCTGTCAGAGGAACGAAATCATTTAATGATAATTTAGAGGACTTGTATATGTATGCTGCACCAGCATTGCTGACGGCTAGTACTTATTTTGGTAAGCGTAAAATACATCTAATCTGAAGGTACATTCGTCCAATTTTGGCCAGTTGAACTGGTTGCTCATTTGGTCTATTATATTATTAGATTTGGCCAAAATAGCGCCCCGCTAGAGTACTGGGAAGTACTGGGTAAAGAAATCGATCTTTTACAGGCTGATGGAAGAGCAGTAGTTATAACAGGCCATAGTCTAGGAGGTGCGCTAGCTGGAGTGTTGGCTGCAAAGTACCAAATCCCCGGAATTGGAGTTTGTGCCCCTGGTTTGGGTTATCAAACTGTAACATATGGATTTACAATAGAATCTCTGGTGGCAAACTTTGTCAATATCATTCCAAATCACGATGTAGTGACGATGGTAGATATACAATATGGAAACTTACAAAGTATCCCTTGTTATGGGAAAAGTCCTTTAGATTGTCATATGATTAATCGAACCCTTGGAGTTATAGAATCGTTCTGCGGTTCTACTTAAGTGTATTGGAAAGTCGCAATGAACAAAAACCGGTAAATAAAACTATAAAACTTTAATTTATATCTTAAACATATAACGTAGTAGTCTAATGATGCTTGAGAGTTTACCAGCATTGGGAAATGGAAGTTAATTGTTGAGGACAAGAGACTCTTTCGTAGTTAACATTTGGATTATCGGCGCCTATAGAAAATCAAATCAGCAGTAAAATGTATACCATTCATCCAATCTTGAAATCTCCATCTACATCCAGATTGTAAACTACGTGGTAATTGGTCACATTCACCAGCGTATGAGACACCTCCCCATCGACGACCCCAACCATCACCAGGTGCACCCCATTCTAGAAAATATTAAAAATCAATTAAAATACGCTTCGAGCATCCATTATGTTGTCCAACTCCTCCACCAGGAATTGCAATGTCAAAGTTATTGCCTTGAATGTCCGATCCACCATTTGTGACTTGTACGATCATGGATTTGCCATATGCTGGTCCATCAGCAAACCATAGTTGAAAGCAAGAACAAGCAGGATGATTTGCGGCTGCAAAACCATAAGCTAAGTTTGGATTTGAACCATCAGCAAATGGTTGTTGATCCGTGCACATGTAAGCATCACCTCCGGCACAGACACTGGTCATTGTGGGATCAGCTGTAGTCCAGCCATCGGATAGACAACTACGAACTGGATGGCTAGTATATCCATACCAGCCATACGAAGGTTTACAACAGTCCCAGTATCGAGTACTTGAAGCATATTCGGCTTTTGCCATTGATTTGAACCCTAGTTTCGCAGTCGACCCGATTTCATCATTAACAACATGAACTAAAGTGGGAGTCGCATATGTAGTATTTGCCAATAAATTCAGTATAACATTCAAAAGCATCAGTAAGGTTAGTAAGGGGCCTTTCACTCAATCTACTATTTATTCTAATCTGGAACGGCAAACGATACACAACAATCACACTTAAATAAGGAAAATTAAAGAATGGTGTCATTGCGTGAATTTAGGACTCAATATTTTTGAGACCTTATTTTCTTTAAGTGTTTATCACATGGACCTATTGGAGTGATACGATATCCAGAAATTGGACTTCTACCTTCAATTTTGACAGAGATTAACCAGAATTTGTTGACCAATATTTGTTGATCAAACCGTCTACGATATCAAAAGAGCCGTTTAATTAATATCCTCATATACTAGTCCGAAAATAATTCAGATTAAGTACCATAAATTTGATATTAGCACTTTGATATTATTAACACTTTGACATGATATCCTCAATTGTACCAAAGTTTTTATGCATAAAACAGATAGTATTTACTAAAAAGTTCTTTTTTTATTCAATCCATTTACCAACAACTTCCAGACTTTCATTCCATATATTTTCTTTCAACGCCTTGTCATTCACCAAATCCACCCAGTCCTCTTCAGAATCAACCGAATAGTAAGTGCCGGTTTTGGTGCTGTGTTCTGCCAGATGTGCCATAAACTTTGCTGATCTTTGTACAGAACTGACTCGTTTCCAAAATGGCTTCATGACAACTGGCAGTATACAGTCATGTACAAATCGTAACGGGGTACTCATTCCTCGGGAAACTTCCGTACCTGTTACAAACCCTGGATCATAAACTGATACGACAATTTTTGGATATAGCTGAGCCAAGTGATGCATTGATAAGGCCCCAAGCAATTTAGCATTTGAGACAGCTCTGATAGAGTCATAATCTTTTGGCATTTCAGGTAAAAGTGCTTCTTTTAAGCCATGCTTGATGTTAGGATAGGGAGCAAGACTGAAATTTTTAGGGTTTATGATGTAAGAACTCGTTAATATTATTCTTGCCTTTTCATCTCCTGTTTTCGATTCACTAGTCTTCACAATTAGTTTCAACAAGAGTTGAATCAATAAAAAATGACCAAGATGATTTGTTGCCACGCTAGATTCGAATCCATCGGGGCTGAGACTGTAACTTGCAGTAAGAAGACCCGCATTACAAAACAAACAATCAAGTCTGTCATATTGTGCCAGAAACTGATGTGCAAATTCTTTCACAGATGACATCGAATTAAGATCCAATTTCAGTGAGGTGACAGAAGCACCAGGCGTTTCTGATTTTAATTTGTTCACTGCTTCATGGTTTTTAGATTCAGTTCGTGATGCAATTACAATCATGTTTTTTGGATTTTTTGATAATATACTGGCCATTTCAAACCCAATTCCACCACTTCCTCCGGTTATAAGAATTACGTTTTTTGCTTCCATTCTGTTTTGTTGATTGAAATGCCTGAACTTTGTTTACCTTTATACTAATTTCCACTTTTATTTATCCAATTTATCCATTCTCCACCAAAGTTTCAATGAGGCAAAATGCTGGATTACTGGTGGGGAAATAGTGAATTGAATCCGTCAGATTCCATTATAAAGTACATATACATTACCAGTCCAAATTTCAAGGAGTTAAATGCATTCATTCGTTTCATTCAATTTTTAAATGGCTATGGATTTTCAATACATACATCAAATTGAATTTGTGACATCAATAGAATATTTCATTTTAGGTTGATTCTGATTATTATTCAAAGTGATGGTTACAGAATTATAAGTAAGAAAATCCAAAGAGAAAGTACTGGAATTGAAACTTATTGAACGATAAGCCAAAGAGAAAGTACTGATTGGAATCATTCGTTATAAATACCGATTGTTTGTGTATGTTTCCCTTTGTAATTTATTTATTTACATTGGTATCGTGCATCTTAGTATTTCGCATACGACAGAGACACAGCTACTTTCATGAAAGAAACCTTGAATGATAAATTTGATACAATATATTAATTCAATCATCAATTATTGACGTTTAAAAGGTAGTAAAACTAGAGTATAAACCATTTGTAAAATCAACAGAGGTAGAGTTACAAACTAAATAAGGTTAATAAATTAGAAGTAAAATACAAAGTATGAACCAAAGGTGATGATATTATAGACCAGACTATTTGGAGGTGATTCATCATCATTGTAACCATTTGAATGTTCTTCTGCTAAATCCCGAACTTTTTCATATACTGAATACATTGCAATCAAAAATTCTACAAAATAAAAAAAAAGGATTTTGGATTACAATTGAAGTTGTTGGGAAACTGTGCATGGGATACTGAAAAAAGTTTCATTCACTTCGCCTCATTCATTAAATGATGGGTGACGAATGCTAATGGAATTGTCCAAAGAGAACAGCTTTACAAGTATCGCTACCATCAATTCAAAAAAATAAATTGAAATAGCTACTGCTTACTAAAAATGGTTATGCATTTATTCATTCATGGAACTGTTCGTTGATCAAATTGATTGGTTTCCAATAATACTTGTAAACTACTACTTGACCTGCTTAGCTTGCTACTTGAATCTTTACTATCAAGTATAATACGTCGCGTTAGTGGAGGGGTATCCAATTCGGCACGTTCTGATTGACAATAATCTTCAAACAGACTATTAGTACTACTCATTTCACTACCATTCGTGCTACAGCCATGTCCTATTGAATTACGAATGGATTGAAACGTTAGGTTGTTAAGTGAATCTCTAAAACTTTCCATTGTCATATCACTTGAAGATTCTGCCATACGGTAGTAATCAGGGATTTTGATTTCTTCAATCACTTTACATTCTTTTTTGGATTGACAATCGGGGCAGTTGGACCAATGGTTGAAAATAGCCAGTTGATATTCCGCAACTGCTAGCTTAGCATTCGCCAACATCTATTTAAAAAACATTAATATGTTATTGGTCATCATACCAGATTTTCATTTGCCATCGACAATTTAATATTCGATTCTTGTTCTTCTTTATTCTTCTCTTCCTTATGTAACATCACCTCACTTTCCACATTCTTTTTCGTAAACGTATTATTAGAGATATTCGAATATAGAGTAATAACTTCTTGGAGATAAAAGTTATCCCATTTCAATACTGAATCCAAATATGTAATTAATTCAATACTTTCACGTCGACTCCAACCTATTTATTAATTTTCTTTATGAATATTACTTTGCGTTAATGATCGAAGGAAAAGTGCAGTGGAATTGGATGGTTCAGCCATTAGTAAAAATGCACAACATAAACTGCATTGTGGTTGTTTAGGCCATGTTCGACTAATCAATGAGAATACACATCTAAAATAATAAATTATTTAATTTCTTGAAAAACAAATTACCCTGCTAAATCTGGTAACCAATCCGCAAAAATAGTTCTGAAATTAATACAATATAAAAATACTTTAATAATCTTGAAGTACCTTCAATTGACCATCCTTGAATCATCCACAATAAAGCATTAGCAACCTGTCTCGGTTTGTAATCTTTAATGATTCGACATAAACGAATGGCAGATAATTCTACATTACTTTCATCACGAATATAATCGTAAAAGGCTGCTGAATGTAAAGCATCCATGGCTTGCATAGACCAATCAATATCAATATGGGAATATTCATCTAACCATGCATCAGGTGATGAGTTTAATTTGTTATTGATTGTAAATGATAGATTACGATGACTTTGACCAGTTATCAATTGTGGATGATTGCCAAGATTGGTTGCACTACGTTCACTGATGAGACGTAGTGAGTGAGTAGATGTTTGTGAAGATCCAATAGTTGGAGGGATACGAGCAGAAATATCGACACTTGTCAAAACTGGTCGCGTAAATGTGGTCGTTTCAGGTATAGGATTATTCAATTGTGACGGCTGTCGACTGATATTGTTTGACAAAAGACTGGTGGAACTACCAACAACTCTTGGTAACGGCAATACATGGTCAAGTCCAGTATCAACGATTTCTGGTACACTCATTCCTCGATGTGTCATCGGTCCTCTGGTTACAAAATCAAGTCCATTCGTTTGTACACCATTATGTATATTTTCACCTATTTGTAAGTAGGATTTGACAAGTTACTGGATGGTAATCTATCGATAGGTTGTTGTAATCGCGATTCTTCTTCCAGTAATTCCTCTGCACTAGCAGTGATTGATATGAGTCGGAAAAGTGGGGAATCGGCAGTTGTTGGGATATATTGTTTTTGAATTGGATCCGTTGCCAACGTTAAATTCTTGGAATCTAAACTTGGTTCTAAAGATTTCCAAATGTTTTCTAATGTAGTTGATTGGAGTCTTCCTACTCTCATCTGTATGTTAAAGTAAACTATGTTGGCATGGATGAATTGTGATTGCCACTGTGCATACCTGTTGAAACCATCCACACTCTCTAAGACTAAATGTACACTAACACTATAACTAATATAGATAGCAGTATTTCACTAAATTGATTTGTCCCTAATCGGAATGCAAATGATAAACTTGATAAGATAGTTATTCAAATATTTATTTTAGGTTGTGTTTTTTAAACATTCAACAATAATCGAGCTGGATCTTCGATAGCTTCCTTGATTTTAACCAAGAAAGTAGTAGCTTCACGTCCATCAATCATACGGTGATCGTAGGTTAATGCAACATACATCATTGGACGAACAACTACTTGTCCATCAACTACAACAGCACGATCCTTAACGGCATGCATACCAAGAACAGCAGATTGTGGTCGATTAATGATTGGAGTACCGTATAATGAGCCAAAAACACCACCATTAGAGATGGTGAAGGTACCACCAGCCATATCTTCGATAGTAATAGCATTAGATTTAGCCTATACAATCAGAATAATGCTAAAACCTTTTTGCCAAGTGCTGCCATAGCAGATTCTAATTGTACAATGGATAAAGATTCACAATTACGTAGGACGGGGGTAACAAGACCTTTAGGGGTTGCAACAGCCACGGAAACATCAACAAAATCGGAAAATATGATATTGTCGCCTAAAGAATCAACCTAAAAACTGCAAACCTTCAATTCTTCCATTAACAGCTGGAATTTCTTGTAAAGCAGCAGCAGATGCTTTGATAAAAGCACCCATAAATCCTAGTTTGACACCATGTTTCTCCATAACAGCATCCTTGTACTTTTTACGTAAATTGATCAAATTGCTAGAAATCAATGGTATCGAAAAATTTACGTCATGTCGATTTCATTAAAGGTGGTTAATGAAGCAGCGATAGTTTGAGATTCCTTTAATCGTTTAGCGATAGTCTGTCTCATTCTGTTCATTTTAATCTAATATTTGTTTAGATAAAGAATGAAATACAGTTCTTTCAGTTCTATTTCCAATAGTGTATCCTGGGAAATCTTCCTCGGAGGTGAATACAGGAGCTGGAGCCGAAGCAGCAGCAGGTTTAGCAACTGGAGCTGCCGCTTTTGGGGCAGGAGGAGGAGTAGGTGCTGCAGGTTTAGGAGCAGGTGGAGGAGTAGCAGCAACAGGAGCTGGAGTTGGAGTAGGGGCAGGGGTAGCCTTTGGTGCAACAGCATCGGCAGGAACATCACCAACTTCGACTTTGAATAAATCTGCACCTACAGCAATAGTATCACCTTCTTGAGCGAACAAAGCAACAATTTTCCCAGCTTCAGGAGAGTTTACAGAAACATCAATCTACAATGGATAAAAAATCAAGACAAAGTATACTTTATCAGTTTCGATGGTAGCAATTTGTTCATCCCTTTGAACAAAATCTCCAGTTTCTAAAGGTTAATGTCACAAGAAATGATAACTTTTTAACCATTCAGTCAAAGTTCCTTCAGTGATAGATTCCCCCATCTAATATAAGAAAATCAGGATGATAATACCGAAGGAGTTTTAATAGTTTTTTCAGTAGCTAAAAGATGAGAGAAAGGGAGCAAATACCCATGAATCTGATATTTAATTTAGTATTAGCATTCAATAAAGCGATATTTAAGGAAGGTTTGTAAGCACATGAGGCTCTTTGAAGTTTAGATGAGATTCGAAGGAGCGACATTGATAAAAAAAATTAAAAGAAACCGTTAATGAAAGGCTTCTACCACATGACGAGTAACGCTCTCATTTACTACCAGTGACTTAATGTATCGAGAAGTGTCCCGAGTATCAACTGATTAGTAGGTGTTTGTGTAATGGATTCTTGTTCATCATTGCTAATCAACTTGTTGATTACTAAATGGAGTTTCGTAGATTTATTTGTATTAGCCTTATTATGGAAAATCCACTTACTGTAACAGTGTATTAACATGAAGTGACCATAATGAGCGTATTAATACAGAAGGCGCGTTAACAAAAATCCTCCTTTGATATTAATATTAATACAAAAAAAACTATCATCCACATGTACAATTACCTGCCCTTAGTTTTTTATGGCAGGATCCTTAATCTGGTCTTCACATGGATTCGTTCTGTTTTGGACTTCAAAGAAACACAACGAACCGTATTTAAGCAAGCCGAAAATATCTACTGCACTTTTAGCATCCCACCTCCCATATCAAATGGATAACTCTGTACAATCAAATGATAGTGTCCTGACTCCTGTTCCTTGCCAATACTTGCCTCTGAAGGGCTTAATTAAATATATACTGAGTAGGCATCGTGGTGTTCGTTTAGTAGACTGTTTAGAAAATAAATAATAATTCGCAATTCACTATATTTGTCTTACTCATCTGTCTATTCAGTATTAATACCACTTCAATTGAACAACATTATCTGGGCTACCTACCCCTTTTACAGATTGAACATTCATGTCGTATTCCACGTATCGGAATGAGCACAATATCAAACGAATCAAAGACAAAATTAGTAGGCTCGTACCTTCACAATGTAGTTGAAGTGTTTGAGAGTGACTAGTGGTGTTGTAGTCATATCTAACTTGTCATCAGAACTCATTAAAACGTGACCTCCTTTGATGGCACTTTTAGTCAGTTCAAGGAAAAGCACAAAAGTTAAAAGGCAATAATATCCAAACCGTGTTTAATTTTAGCTGGAGCGTGTCATTGAGGCAACAACCAAATCGTCATCAGCCTCAGATTGGCTAGGTCCAAAGTCCCGTATGAATCATTTGTTCTCACTTGAAACAACAACTAGGATCCCGTTTTGTTTCACCACTCACTATTCTCTGTATTTAAAAGCAATCTGAAATCTGAAAACACAAATCTTATCAAAATGAACCAAAAAGTAAATAATCTTGTACAATCAAATAGACCAGATCAACAACCAAATTTAATGCGTACAAATGGCCATTCCAGATGGCCCACACTGCGAGTGTCGAAGAAAGCTCAAGTGGATACCAATACCAGAGCCTCTACTACAACTACAGACAACACAGCACATACGATACCAAAACAATACCTTCCCATCTCTGGCTTAATCAAGTACATATTTACCAAACATCGTGGAGTGCATTTAACAGATCTGCTACAAACTAAATAAACCCTTTTCATTGTAATCATATCATATACTTACTGAAAGTCATAAATTAAACTTCTGAAGTTTCAGAAATAAGTTGCTGAGCCTGGCGGGGATCATTTTTAAGTTGGATTAAAATCCTCTGACCTAAACTAATGAAAACAAAGCTCCATATACCCAATCTACGAACCACCATCGAGAAATCACAACATAAATTAAGCAAAAAATGGTCGAATTTAAGATTCAAGCATTTATCAAATGGCAAAAACTCTCTCAATCATTGTAAATTAAAACTCAGTAGATTGTTGTTTAAACAACCTTGTAATACAACTTTGGACTCGGAATGTCAAGTTCGGTATAGTAATGTTTCTGTGACTGATATTCCACGTCGATTATGTCCTCGTACCTATTTGTCATTTGGTTCTTTTGTTCGATATTTGATATATGGTGATGATATTGATATTGTTGATCTACTTCAGCCAGTTGCGTAGATCTTCCTTTGTGATTGAATTAATTGAATAAACTTTTTGATATCATTTTTGTGTTGAACTTTATCATAATGACATACCAACCATAGGATTGGTTGTAGATTTCACTACTTTCTGTCAGTTTTAGTCCATGTTCGAATCCCACTTCAGACAACTGTTCGTTTTTTTTTATTGCTATGGAAATTGACGAACTTGAACATTCAAATCCAGATGAAGATATGGATATCACTGAATCTGAACCTCAGATAAAGCAAGGATCATCTAAAAAACTAGTATCCAATTCCCCAACAACTTCTGAAATCAGTCTCAATCCTAATGGTACAAGCAATCAAAATACACCACAATCTGAATTTGATAAACTACTCAAAGAATGTATAGAGTTGGAATTACTGCCTTTTCAAATCAAATCTGCTAGGAAATCATATTATGACTTACCAAGTCAAAATGGACTGGTAGGTTGCCCGTTCTCTTGGTGTTCAAGTGCATTCAAAAACAGTAATGGATTACAATATCATTTGCAAAAAGCCGGTCATCAAATAACTGATTTTGAAAAATCAACTCGAGAAAAAACTGATGAAATGAATATAAAGTATAAAGAACTGTTATCAATGATAAGGTAAAATGTCAATATTAATATGAAATATAGGTGATTAATGACACGTTAATTGACAGTGGAGGAGGACCTCAAATATCACCTTCTCCGGTGGAAGTCATGATCCAATCCCATGTATATATCAACACTCAATTAACTCATTAGCAACTATTGAAACCTAGGAAAAAGACACTGATATTCGTCAATAAACATGTCAAAATTCCTAAAGCCGTTCGTGGTAATAAAAAGGATCCGTATGTAGAGAATTTCTTCAATCATGTTTATAAAGACGTAGAACGACATGATTGCATGATAGATGCGGGCGTTTATAGCGAATTTAATGATTGGTCTTACGATACGGTCCTACAAAGGTATGTTTAGACAACCCCAACACCATAGTATCCAGAGTGAATACTATTTAGAATCTTTGGAATTGAAGGTAGTTCGAAAAGAAAATGAATCAGATTCGAAATTTGCGGACACAATTAAACATTTGGAACCATTAGAAATAGGTACTTGAATCTATTTTGATTGGTTTAGGTAGTTCTCCTCGACGTGCGGGATGGATCATCAACGTGGGAATTGCAGTATGGTCAATGGCATGGGCACCTATAAAAGAAAAAAATCAATCACGTATAATTGCGTTCCATTTACATTAGAGTATCAGTATTTGGCTGTTGCGGGTTATTTAGATAAAAATGCACACATGCAGCAAAGTTCTTGTCAAACTCTCGATGCTCATGATATGAAAGGATGTATACAAATTTGGAAATTCAAATCTACCGACTTGAAATCAATTCCATTTTTATATCTAACAATTTTTCATGGATATGGTCATATTCTTGATATGTGTTGGTGCCCCAATTATTCATTTGACCCTACCAAAGGTCGGATCGGTTTTATCGGTGTCACATCTGGAGATGGAGCTTTTAGAATCTTAGATATACCCTATTACAATGACGACCAGTCTCATTATTGTATTTATCACCATCATAACTTATCATAGTAAAATCTACCGGTGTTGTTTTTCAATCCAAAATACCTGATTGTCAATATCACAAACTAAGTTGGAATTTAAAAAATCAGGTTGCATTGGGTAGCACCAATGGTATATACTTTTCAGTTTATTTAATGGTAGGATATATAACTGTGTGGGATGTAAGAAAGTACCTTGCCGAGAAGACCAACAACAATTCCGATAATTGTAATAAGCTTTTGTTTTAACAAAATGTTAGATGCTAGTCCATTAATTCATATTGCAGTACATGATTCGAGCATACGGTGTATAGATTGGCTACCGCCAGATGAAGAGCGAAATATATACCAGATCGTTTCTGGTGGAGTGGATGGAAGATTACTTTGTCTTGATATTAGAGATCCATCTATGCCTGTTCCTTTAGCGCGCATTCGAGGTACTCCTTATCGATCTTTACCTCCTACTTAGGATTCGTCACTAGTCTAGCTGTTTGTCCAGCATTCAAGTATATTGCAAACGTTGATGCCGATTATGCAGTCAAAACGTTGACTCCTACCGAAAAAGACAAAAACAAGAAATCGATGACGGAATATCCACAGTATCTCAATCGAACTGTCATTGAACATTATTCTGCCGTGTGGGTAACGATAGTATTTTTTATTTTAGAGTCTCGACTATTCACCCATTGCACCATTGCTGGCTAGTGCCAGTGCCGATGGGGTTTCAATGGTCGTAAATCTGAATCAAGTGGCAATAAAACGTCGAACAGTTGCTCAGCCCATATTCAAACTTGATTACAATACTTTAACTGAAGAATTAACGTTTATTGATTCCAACACAGAGAGGGTATTGTTGATTTCACTAACCTTGATAGTCTTTAGGGACTTCCTTTCAAGCCGCTCAATTGTACCATCCTTACATGGCAATTCATTGTGTAAGTGTCCTTTAATTGATTGTTAGGTTCGTTGGAATCCTAATGGAGAAACTGGAGAGTATTTGGCTACAGGTGGGATTGGTTGGATTCGGGTGGAAGTCATGGATGTTCCATTTTAACACATATATCGAAATATCAATAATAAACTGAATTTTGCAAGTCCGAAATCATGTTCATTTTTCGCGTTCTAAAGTAGATAGATACAGATTGTAAATCAACTTTTGAAATCATTGCTCATTCAACGGCCCATGATTTTATTGTTGGACAAAACCTCATTACACATCCAATGTTTGGCCAATATCATTTAAGATTTCATTTCCATCCACCAAAATTTTCAATTCGGGAACTCAATCAAAAAACCAATTGAAAAAGACACACCAAAGAGATGAACAACAAAAAACTTGAAATGACTCAATCTACATTTGAAATGTCTAAATTGGTTTTTGGAACTTGGAGATTAGCAGATAAACATTCCAAAAATGCCAATGATATTCTCTTACGAATCAAGAAATGTTTACAATTAGGAATTACTACATTTGATTTAGCAGATATATATGGAGGATATACGTACGAAGAATTATTCGGAAAAGCTTTGGCTTTGGAACCTTCATTACGTTCTCAAATGCAAATCATTAGTAAATGTAATATTCAATATCCTTGTGGTGAACGAGAAAAAGAATTATCAATTCATTATTATGATACTTCAAAATCTTATATTCTAAAGAGTGTTGATCGATCTTTACAAAAGATTGGTATTGATTATTTGGATGTTTTATTATTACATCGACCAGATCCTTTGATGGATGCTGATGAAGTTGCTGAAGCATTTAATGAATTGAAATCTAGTGGAAAGGTAAATTCATTGTTTAATAGTAGGTTCGTCATTTTGGTGTATCCAATTTCACTCCAAGTCAATTCGAATTGATTCAAAGTCGTTTAGATTTTCCTTTAGTTACAAATCAAATTGAATTTTCTGTGTTGCATACCAATCCTATTTACGATGGTACTTTTGATCAATTACAACGATTACGTGTAGCTCCAATGATCTGGTCTCCTTTGGCAGGGTATATCTTTTCACGGATTAACATTAGTGGGAAACTATTTGGAGAACCATCCACACCACAGGAAACTAGAGTTATTGCTGCATTGAACAAAGTAGCCAAAGAATTGGGTTCATCAGTAACAATTGATCAGGTTGCATACGCTTGGATTTTACAACATCCTACACGTTTATCAGTTATTGTTGGAACTAATGATTTGGCACGATTGGAGAATGTACATCATTCTTTGACCTTAAAGTTGACTAAACCTCAATGGTTCTATATTTTGGAAGCGTCTAATGGTGCTGAAGTCCCTTGATTATACATTAAAATATGTAATAAATACATTACAAGAATGATATAATTTAAGAAGTATACCTATATTAAATTCATTATTGTTAATCTGCCAAGTTTTCTGAAGCCTTCTCTAATTGAACAGCGTCACCAAACGTTGCTCTAGCTGCTTTCAATTCTTTATCTAAATTAAGCAACTCATGCGCTCGAGCAATTTTCTTGTTATCTCCTTCCAATGCCTTTAAAAAATCCTACAAAATATAAAGATCTAAAAGAATACATCAGTTTTAATTTTTGGTGTAGTACTCTTCTTGCTTGCTGATTCACACTAACGTTATTCTCAAAAGTATTACGAGGTCAACAATAAACCATTCTAATCTAACAAAAATCAGTTGGTATATATGTAATTACAATTCATCCATTACTTCAATTGATTCTGGTAAAGGATTTTGATGATCTCCAAATCCATACATTAAATTTCTAATATCCTTTTATCAAACAATTCAAATCCTGATACCTTTGCAAAGATTGATTTTCGCTTCATGTATCTAAAAATTCAAGTAACTTTTTTTTTAAGTTTCTTCGATGAAAACAACTCCAGGACAATTATTGGGAAATCTTAATGAATATGAAGGTAAATGGAAATCACAGTTGATGACTCTTCAGCTTCCTCAGGGACATTTGTACGAGATAATTTCATTTATGCATCCGTTATTGGAGTTAAAACAATCAAAGATAAAGTATTATCGGTTGTATGTGATAAACCTCCGGTAGTAACACCTACTGTTGGCTCTGTTGTTACTGGCAAAGTTATTAGAATAAATCCAAGATTCGCAGTATTATCAATCATGGTTGTTGGTAATATTCCCACTCAAGAAGAATTCCAAGGTAGTACCTTTGTAAAATAATTGGTAGGAGTGATTAATACAAAAGATGTACGAGTAACCAAAGTAGATACTGTAGATATATATAAGTGTTTTAGACCTGGTGATATAGTTCAGTATTTAATATTGTATTAACAAAATATTAGTGCTAAAGTGATATCAATGGGAGATTCTAGATCGTACCAACTATCAACGAATGAAAATGAGTATGGAGTAGTATTAGCACAATCTATGGCCGGACATACGATGGGTAATAATAATTTAATTGATGATTAGTACCTATCTCATGGGACCAAATGATGTGTCCAAAGACCAAGATGGTAGAGTATCGTAAATGTGCGAAACCACAGGAAAGCAACTAAACAGTCCTCTGATGGTCCTCCTAATATATTTACTAGACTGTCCTCCTATATCTAATATATTCATTCTATTTACCATGTCAAGTCTTTGATGGTTTTTTTTTCAACGCTCAAATTTCTTTTTCTTTTCAAATGTCTTTCTTTACACGATCCTCTAGAATCGCAAATCAATTCTCTCGCAAGTATTCTACCGGTGCTTCTTCTGGTATCTCTTCAAAAATTGCTGGTATATTCTTTTCTTATTAACCTTTATAAAGGTATTGTTGATCCAATTGCTTACTATGCTCGTGTATCCATTTCTTTCTTGGGTCAAGTTGCTAAGAACTCTAAAATTACTACCCTCCCTGATGTCGGTCAAGCTACTCAAGGTAGGTTCTATTCCCCCCAGTTGCTTTTTTACTTACTTTAATCAAATCAATTCAAAATCAGTTCACTAATATTATTTAGGTATCAGCAGCTTCATTGCTGGATTCTCAAGTGGTGCCTGGAGAAAGGTAACTGTTTCCCAAGCCGTTGAATTCCTTGGAGAAGGTGTTAAAATTGGAGGTTAATCAGTTTCAATCTTAATTATATACAGGTTTCTTTTTGGCTGGAGAAATGATTGGACGTGGCAGTATTGTCGGATACAAAATTGAAGGTGCTGGACATGGAGACCACCATTAAATGAAATATCAAACTTTACCAATAAAATCATCTCAGAATGGTACTTTTCGCAACCTGTGTATCTGTTTCCAAAAATCAAATTTACTTGAATGATTGAACAAACTTTCGCAACTCGATTATATGCTATCCAATCTCAATCATGTCATCTTCGGATAGATGGATAAGAATTTATGATGCTCCACAATCTAAACCACTCACTGAAGTAATTACCACTTCCATTGGATGGAAACCATCGTTGAAATTTTGAGAATCAGTACCATATGAACACTCGTACTTGATATTGACGATTAACTTCTGTGTAAAATAGAAGTTGACTATAGTACCATAACAACACGTGGTAAACACCAATAATTTATAGAATTGTGAAATGATGAAATTCATCACAACTATTCATGAGAATGCCTATAGTGTTTCGAAGAAGGGTCATTTAGTGGTACTAGGATACCCAAATAAGAACTCGTAGGATGTACAAGATCCTTCACATTCCAAAAACACGTTTTTAAACAATATAACTTTACAAAACTCTCAGACATACACTGACAAGAATGACAGTCTCGAGCATGAACAGTCCCAAAACTCTTCGATTCAGAACAAAAATGAATCAAGGAATTCGAGTGGAAGATATGTCAATATCAAGAGAAATTCTTATCAACACTGACAAAAAGAAATTAAAGACTTTTGATTACTGTCCAAAATATATGAAAGATAATGATTGTATCTTGACTGGATATCGTGTAGATTATTCCTACCCTCAATCTTGGTTTTCCTTATTTCAATGTCATAACGAAACAGTAACACTAATAAGTTGATTAAATTGTAGGGGAATGTATGGACTCATCTTCTCGGAACTCTTTTATTCCTCGGTCTAATCATATATACATGGTTTGCACCTATTCATGAATTGGCAACTATGGAGGAACGTTTGGTCCTGACTATCTTTTTGGTTTTACATTGTTATACTCTATTATGCTCTTCAATGCTTCATTTGCATTTATGTGTGTCTGAAGAAGCATTCAAATTTTGGGGTTGTTTAGATTTTAGTGGTATATCTGCATCGATTGGTGGTGGTGCAATATCTATCATGTACTTTTTATTACACTGTGATGGAGGAATGCGGATTTTTTGGATTGGTTCTCTTGTGATAATGAATCTAGTTGGTATTATTGGTCCAGTTTTCAAGTAAACTAATCAACTGTTAAACCTTTAGATGTTGGAATACACCAGAATTTAGATTTAAACGAACAATGTAAATATGTAATCATTAACATATTTTGTAGTATATATTTGCTATCAGCAGGTGCTACATTTTGTCCAGGTATGTGAATAGCGTTGATCATTTAATGAATAGCGATGTATTATATTCTAAAGCACGGAACAAAGCATATCCCTGCTATTCAAGATAATCCAGCGTTTGGTTATTTAGCTGTAATGGCCTTACAATATGTGTTTGGAGCAGTTATTTACGCTTCAAGATTTCCAGAACGGTAAATTGACCATGGTAGTATAATTATTTAGATTAGCACCTGGATATTTTGACTATCTTGGACATAGTCATCAAATCTGGCATATTTTTGTTATTACTGGCACTCTAACTCTCTATCGAGCCATTTTGGGACTAATTAAATGGCGATTAGATGATTTGGGAATGTGTATGGCTGGTCTATAGATTAAACTATTCTCTAAAAGAATTCATTATTTTGGCAATTTTTTGTATCAAAATTTTTTTTGGTGAGGTTTACTGACGCGATTTATCAGCATTCATCTTCAACTGTATAGATTATAACATAGACTGACTTCCCAAGGGCCATCGCTACAATTGAGCAAGTGGCGACTATTGATAACAAATGTGACCAGCAATCACAATGTAAGTAAATAAACCACAATCACCACTGCCATTCAAAATAATTGAATCTAAGGTTTTCCGATTTAAATAAATTAGAAATCTGTTTTCAATTTATCGAAAGTAGATGACTAAGGAAGTAACAGATCAATATCGCGAATCTGATATCATCAGTTCACATACCCTTGATAACGAAAGTCAATATCAATGCTGTGTCGAGCGTAAACGATTGTACAGCTATGAAGAGCTTCCAAGATATTTACGAGACAACAATTGGGTGATTACTGGGTAACGAAGATTCATATTCACCGTTTTTTATAGGTATCGAGCTTATTATTCCTACCCTGAATCATGGAGATCCTTATTTGAAAAACATAATGAAACAGTATTATAAATCACATTCCTGAATACTAGTTTAATGTCTGGTCTCATATCGTTGGTGCACTAATCATAATCTATCTGATTATATACTCATGGGTTGCACCAATACACCCATTGATTACAACTGAAGAAAGGCTTATTTTAACAGCGTTTCTCCTGTTACAAATGTACACCATGGCTACTTCATCGTTGTACCATCTTCATTTGTGTGTGGACGAGAAAGCATTTCGGTTTTGGGGATGTATGGATTTTAGTGGAATTTCAGCGTCGATTGGTTCATGTTCTCTCACTGTATCGTACTTTTTACTACATTGTGAATCTGGAATGAGAGTCTTTTGGTAAATTGAATTTGAATAACGGTTTAGGTTATGTGCTCTGATTTTCCCTAACATGGTTGGTATCATTGGTCCAATGTTTGAGTAATTAATTCTAGTTTTTAGTATCTAATCATTCTAGGCGGTGGAGTTCAACAGAGTTTCGAACTACCAGATCCATGTATTGATGTAATATTTTTAACAATAGGATATATTTCTTTTCAGGTCTAGCTGCCATTGGACCATTTATTTATTTCGATTTACAACATGGAATGAAACAATTCCCAAACTCACCTGAAAATCCAGTGCTTTCAATTCTCACTTCAATGAGTATACAATTCTTAATTGGAATGATTGTTTACGAAACGCGTATTCCAGAACGGTAATTAAAAAAAAGATTAATAGGATAGATTTGGACCTGGGAAGTTTGATTTTCTAGGAAACAGTCATCAAATCTGGCATATTTTTGTCGTGACTGGAACCATGACCATGTATAATGGAATTGTTGGTTTAATTATGTGGAAATTGGATGATAAATGTCCCATTCAGTAACTTTGAACTGTTTTCAACTTAATCCTCAACAATAAAAAGTTTTAAGTAGTTTTCTTTTTCCAAGTTATCAGTTGTTGGCACATGTCAGTTGGAATGCATCTGTCACTTGACGTTCATTTTGATAATTCTTTCACGCGAACAAAAAAAAAGTTCAAATTTAGATAAACAGATCAACGATATGAAGAGATGGAATAAAAAGAAATCCAAGAACAGTGAATTAGATTTGATCAAGAAAAGTCGATATGCAAAAGAGTATGATCTGAAAATCAAAGATCAGGTGTTGACAAAAGGACTCTATCGATTTGATACTTGTCCATCGTACATGAGAGATAACGATTGGATCATGACTGGGTAAGTTTAAACTGATTAATCCAGTTTGTAGATATCGTGCAAACTATTCATTCAAGGAAGCTTGGATTTCATTCTTTGAAAAACATAATGAATGTGTAAGTGCTTATTAGATAGGTTTGATGTTGATAGGGTAATATGTGGTCTCATGGGATTGGAGCTCTCATTTTTGTATTTTTGACTTGGTACACTTGGGTAGTCCCATTACATCCCAATGCAGGCATAAATGAAAGAATTGTATTGACTTTGTTCGTTGTATTTCAATTCTACACTTTATTCGCATCCACTCTCTTTCATACACACATTTGTGTATCTGAAGAAGCCTTTATTTTTTATCGTTGTTTGGATTTTAGCGGGATCTCTGCATCTTTAGGTGGTGGATGTTTGGCCATCACTTACAGTCTTCTACATTGTGATGGATCTTTGAGGACGTTTTGGTACCAAGTTTGCCATGTTAACAAATTGTATAGGATGACGGTTTTGATTTTACCTCACTTGGTGGGAGTTATTGGCCCCTGTTTTCAGTATTACTGTTGGTTCACTTACCATTTCTAGACGATGGGGAAGTTTAGAATTCCGAACGGGTAGATCAATGTAACTACAAAAGTATTGAACAATTATAGTATCTATATTTTATCCGTCGCTACCTTAATATTCCCATTCCTAGACTATTATCTAGAGTACGGAACCGATCGGTTACCAGCAATGGACAAGAATCCAATGTTATACTACATGGGTTTGGCTGGTGTTCAAATATCGATTGGGACTTTCTTCTACATTTCTCGATTTCCGGAACGGTACGATTCGCATTTGTTTTATTAATTTACAGTTTATATCCCGGGAAATTTGATATTATTGGTAACAGTCATCACTTTTGGCATGTTTTGGTTGTTACTTCTATGCTAACTATGTATCGAGCTCTATTATGGATGATATCATGGGAACTAGATGATGTTTGTTCTTCAGAGTTGGCCTTAAACTGATAATTTAACTTAATAACCTTTTCACTAATCCATTAATAAATAGAAAGGTATGGAATCCGTTACAATTATTCTTCGACTGAGCACATGGAATTCAAGCAATTAAGCTTAGAAGAAGAGTTTTAAAAAAATCTACAGTTTATTGAATCGGTCGGTTAATTGTGATAATTCCAGTTGAATATTGCCCAGCTTCAGTACAAAATCTAACGAATCCACAAAATTGGTCTGAGATAGTTTGAGTGATTGTGGAACGAGTACGCCAAACCAAAGAAGGGGATTTTTAAGAGTGGGATCACTTTTAGACCGTAAGAGTTGAGAACTTGTTTCATTGGGAGTTAGACTAAACGGTTATTCAGTTCATAGATCTAATGAATATGTGATTTTCTAAATTGAATAGGGTTAATGACAGAGTGAATAAATGAAGATAATGGTATAATTACTTGACTAAAGACTCCATACGACTATCGTACTGATATTGTGATATTCGGTGTTCACCATATGAATACTTTGCTTGGGATAATTCAATAAAACCCTAAGTGGTAAATATTTCAATTGATACTTTAGCCATGGTTTTCTGTAGCTGATTCATTTGTAATTGGTATTCATCTAATAAGTCCATAATGTTGATGAACAGTTGCTGCTTTTCGTCCAATTGAAGTAGGGATAAAGTATTAATAAGGTCTATTTGATCTCTTTTGTTGTTGGATTCGTTTGAAGATAAGTCAATGGTCTCTTTTTGATCCTTTGGGTGAACATTAAAATCATCCAACTCCGGTTGATTGTTGGTATTTGAAGTCACTTTGGTTGAACAAGATTCTTGACCTTCATTCGTTTTAAGTTCATCTTGAGGTCCATCGACTACCTTCATCGATTTATTTTGTTTCTTTGATTTCCTTGATCGAGTCATGATTTGATTTTGGTCAATTTAATTCTAAGAAAGTTTTACTCACAAAAATGACAGAGAAACGAAGGATTTTATTCATTCATCCGGATTTAGGTAACAGGACTGACGATAAACAAAGATAGGAATCGGAGGTGCAGAGCGATTAGTGGTAGATGCTGCTTGTGGATTGCAACGAAATGGTCATCAAATTGGAATCTGGACTTCACATCATGACCCAAATCATGCATTCCCAGAAACAAATTCGGAATTGAATGTTAGAGTAGTAGGCGATTGGCTTCCCCGACACTTTTGGAAAAAAGGTCATGCTTTATGTGCTATATTACGATCATTGTATTTAGCAATTGTACTTATTTGGCATGTTCATGTGGAATTTAATCATTACGATTTGTTGATTGTTGATCAAGTTTCTGCTTCCATTCCTTTGCTCAGATTAACAAATACTAAAGTACGTTTATTATTTTCTGCTGCACTAAGCCGAATATTCTTGATCGTTTATTTACACACGCATCACTAACACTTATATAGATATTGTTTTACTGTCATTTTCCAGATCAACTCCTGACACAGAGAACCACTCTTTTAAAAAAGATATATCGGTTCCCGCTTGACATGTTTGAACAATTGACAACAAGTATTAGTGAATAATTAATGTGTAGAAATGGCAGATAAAGTGGTGGTCAATTCAAAATTCACCAGTGGTATCTTTTCAAAAACATTCCAATGGATATCAACAGAACCAGAAGTGTTATATCCAGGAATTCAATTGGAAGCTTATGATAAATCAGTAGATATGAATGATGAAGATGTGAAGAGATTAGTAATTGATGGCGATTTCGTACTATCTGTGAATCGATTTGAAAGAAAAAAGAATATTCAACTTGCTATTTCAGCTTTTTCGACATTAAAACAAAGAATGAAAAGTAGATTTGATAAACTGGCACTAGTGATTGCAGGTAGTATTTGTCTGATAATAATTTAGGCGGTTACGATCATCGAGTGGTTGAGAATGTAGAATATTTAACAGAATTGGATCAATTAGCACAAGAATTGAAACTAAGCACCTTTATTTGGAAAAAAGGGTCCAAGATACCACAAAAAACTCAAGTTATCTTCATACCATCCTTCTCAGAAAACCAACGGACGTTTTTATTCAAAGAGGCTTTATGCTTGGTATACACACCTTCACATGAACACTTTGGCATAGTCCCCGTCGAGGCAATGTATGCAGGCTTACCTGTTGTTGCAGTGAACAATGGTATGATCATTGCGGTAACATAGTAGGCGGGCCAACAGAGACTGTAGTGGATGGAAAGACAGGAAAGTTGAGCGACAGTGACAAGGATGCATTTGGAGAGAGTATGTACGAATTGCTACTAGATGGACAGAAAGCTAAAGTAGGAAAATTGGGGCGGAATCATGTGAAGGAGAGGTTTAGCATGGCAGTGTTTGTACGGGAACTTGAGGCTGTAGTGGAATCAACGATCAAAGGGAGTAATGAAGAAGCACTTGTGATCTATTATACATTGGTGGTACTGGTGTGTAGTATACTACCATTGACAGTGTTGGTATTGATAGGATAGTGAATAATAGAAAAGTTTTTATCCATATGATAGTAGATCAGTTTTTAGTTACCATTAATGACAACTAGCAATAGATCACTTATTAAATAACAGTAAATTGAAGACAGTGGGTGTTTGTTTTATTTTTTGATCTGATCATATGTGTGAGTCTGTGATCTCTGTCTGGATATGGTAGTGTCCTTAACCTTCCATTCTTCACTCTTTCACCTTTTCGGATTCCTTCCTCCTCATTTCCCACTTCTTTTTCCTCCTCCTTTGCTCCTCCTCCGTCTCCACTTTCTTTACGTTTCAGTCTTCTGGCTCTTTGTGGCTCTTTAACTTCTTTCCCTTATTTTCCTTCTTTATTCTATGAATTCTCATCGACCTTCTTCCGCTCAATTGGACCAGAATCAACGCATTTCTTTGGCTAATGTTCAACGTCCTTTGTCGGAACAAATTCCTCCGTCTTATAAATCTTCAGAAGCTCAAGGTATTTTGTTTACACTCATTTGAAGCTATTGATTCTTGGTTTGAGGACTTGAGTTACTATGAGCGCACTCTGGAGGAAATGAATAATACTCAATTAGACGATTCTTTCAAGGATGAAATGACCGCAATTGAAAATTGGTTTAGAGTCCTTTCTGATTGTGAACGTACTTGCTGTCTATTCTCTCTTCTTAAAGGCACTACTCCTTTGCAAATTAGATTCTTTATCACAGTACTTAAACTTTTCCTCTTAATTCTTTTTAGGTATTATCTCAAATGGCTGCCAAAGATGCCCACTTGGACCCTTTCTTGGGTCAGTCATGTATGTAACTCCATCTAAATGTATTTTAGTGGCCAGACCTGGTGGTCGAACTAGCTCCATTTCAACCTCTGGTTCTGATGATCAACCAAGATTATACGCAAGACCCACTTCAAATCCTAGACTTTCAAATGATTTGCACCTGATGCGATCCCATTCACTATTGCGACCAAAATCATCTGATGAATTCGATGAATTTGGTAAATTAACTGTTAATAGTTCGCCGCAGGGAAAAATGGACCAAAAAACAATGCAACCAAGCCCTACCGATTGGTCTGTGCGAGTCACACAACGCACATCTTCACTTCAAGATTCAAAATCTACATTTGATCAAGGTGCTCAAAAACCACCTGCAGTTCCTGCAACCCATTTGGGTAGAAATGGCGAGCCTTTGAATATTACACCTAGAATGGTTGGTGGCTCTTTACCTAGACCTCGAACAACTGAAAATGAAGAAGATAAAGATACAGAGAAGGCTCGACTTCCAGATAATATAAACCTGGACGAATTACATGGTAACATACTTGTCCCTAATATTCCAGACATTGCAACCTGGTTTAGATCCTTACGATTACACAAATACACTACTATATTCGAAAACGATGATTGGAGAGATTTAATCAAATTGGACGATGAGCAATTGGCCAGTAGAGGTGTTGCTGCTATGGGTGCCAGACGTAAAATGATTCGTGTGTTTGAATCCATTCGTGCTGAATTAGAAGCTAGGGTAATTTAGTGAATCGCTTATAGTTAGGGAACTCCTGTGTAGTTGCAACTTACTTAGATTTTACTTTTACTTATAATAATAATTTTGGTTTCTATTAGCTGTACTATTTGTTACCTAGTTTGTATAAACTGAGTATGTAATTATTTCTGTTAGTCCTAATGGTGTCAATTTCTGTTAAAATAGTGATTTTTATTCAAATTGAGTTAGGCATTAAGTATATCCTGTGTCTATTCAACTGAAGTCGGTATTAGTTTTGTATCATTGGTTGCGTCACCCGAATCCGCCTGATCTACTTTCTTTTTACGGGTTCGTGGTCTCTTCTTCTTCTCTTCTCCTACAGTCTTCTTTCCGACCTTCTCTACCTTCTTTTTCTTCATTGACAGTGGATTAACTCCCTTTACTTTTCTTTTCTTGATTTCTACAACATCCCCATCATCCTTCTTTATCTTTTCAAATGGTTTAGGTAGCGTTTTTTTCAATTCATTCTATCAACCATTAGTCAACAAATAAATATCACCTCCTGTACTTTATCCATGGTCGCCTTTGAAGCAGGTTCCAGTATCAAAACACTCTTGTTAATATACATTAACGGAATTCCTGGTATCAATCGTAATTGATTTCTTAATTCTAAATCTTGTGTTGCAATACAATAATTAAATTGATTCGTTTCACCAATGATTTCTTTCAAGCATTGTGAAGCTGGAACAGCAGGAGAATGTTGGCAACGACGTTTCTCCAATTTTTTTGCAAATGCAGCCGATGGTCTCACATCCGGACCCAATTTCTTCAATTCTGCATAGACACAGTAGGTGGTCATGAGCTTGACTTGGTTGGATAAGAATTGGGGTAATACTTGGTCTAATTGTTTTCCTGTTAGTCTGGCTACTTGGATAAAATTCCCATCCACTACAATATTAATTTCCTCTTGTGATTTTTACATAGAATTTGATAGGGTGCTCGGAATCCGAATGAATGGTTGTAAATTGCCATATTTCTTTTTGTTTTCTTTTGTCGCTTTAATTTCATTTGGTATTCAAAAAAAAAAAAAAAAAATTAAACCACGCACAATGTAATAGTTGTAGAAATGGTACAAGTGAAATCAAAGGTTGATGCGGAAAAAATACAGAAGACTAGATTTAATTTGATTTATTCACACCATAATATGACTAACAGAACCTAAATCATCCAAAAACGATTGATCTAATTCATTTTGTGTAGAAAGTGTAGATTTCAATCGCCAGATTGATATCCCACCCTGTACATCACCAATTGCTAAAGAATCATTCCTGCTTTTATTGAATGCCATGGAAGAAGTGGAGATTCCAGGTTTACTAGTTGATAAGAATTCAGCAATCGGTGCGGTTTGATCCACCTGAACAGATTAGTACAGAGTCTTTTACTATCAGATCGTAAATATATACGTTTCCATTGGCGGTTGTACATGCAAATACACAAGGGCGAGAATGTGACCACTGTACCGAGGTTATTGAGGTAGTACTGGGATCCCAAGAAAGAATAGGTGATGGAGCCAAGATATGGTGCAAATGAACTAATCCATCGCTACCAGCGGATAAAAAGAGGTTTCTATGGAATGGTGAATATGATATAGCTTGAATTGGACCAATATGTGATGAGAAAGTGAAAGTGATTGGATTTGGTTCCGTAAAATCACCTACGTGTTACATAAACCGATCCTATACGTTTAGATGTTTTCGTAACTTGATGAGCCAACTTGTTTGAATATCGCAATATAAATCCAGTTTCAGTACCAACAAGAAAATCATTGACTGATTGACTCACTGATGTAAAAGTGGTCAATCCTAGCGATGAGCTTCCGCTGGTAACAGGAATTAATTTGGGGATCAATTTAGAATGCAAATGTGATCTATTCTATTAAAGCTCTAAATTACATTTTAATGGGCTGGATAAAATTCTTTACAATCTCCCATATAATCACTTTACCTTCATATCCGATACTTACTAACTTGCTATTAGTGTGGTAAGCACTTACATTGAAATCTGACGAATTTTCTTTCGGTATCCATTGGATTTGTGAAATAGGTTCCTGATGAGAAAATTCACTGGTTATTGAATGAGCAACAACAGGATCTTGATTCTCAATGATTCTCCATAACGTTATGTCACCACTAAACGTTCCTGCCACCACCAAAGATGGAACTATAGGATGGAATTCAATACACATGACACAACTTGATGATTCTGCTATAAAAGTTGCCTTTTCTGGATTAAAGTCTCGAATAGAGAGGTTCCAAGCACACACAATTCCTTTGTGAGAACACCAACTGGAATGATCGTATCGACCATATGATGATATTATAGTTGATCCTGTCACATTCCATGATATTTCAGTACTCACAAAATCTAATTCTATCACTGGATCAGTTAAATAATGAATTTTTGTGATATCATTCACTTGTTCTTCCCATTCCACCGTGTATCCTACCAAATAGTCTATATATATTATAATTTACCTTCAAATGCTTTGTTTTTGATATTATCCATCAACTGATTGGACATGATTGATTCAGTACGGGTCAGAAACTCCAATACTTTCTCGTAATCAATCTTTGGATTTAAATTTCCATAGTCTACGCGAGTTTGACTATCAGTTTGAATCTATTATTACTACAACAAGGAATATTACTGACTGATTTGTTGTTTGATTGGCTTGGACTTGAATGTCACAATATTCAATCACGTTTGTTTGGGTTTGACTTTGCTTTGGTGGGAGTTTATCTTTTTTCCAAGAACTTTTGATATCGCTGATGATGGTGGTGGAGTCTGTGAATGATTTTGTTTGGATCGTCATTTGCTGTTTGAAATAAACACGTAAAAAAAATAAGACTCAATCAACATGAACGGTTGAGTGTTTATCGAAAACACATAATCTTTCACAAACTACAGTTTTTATTGTTGTAACAAATGGAGCGGTGCGTCTCCAGCAATAACAGCATTTTTGCTACCTACAGTTCCAGTTGTAGAACCTTGTAAACCAAAGGTAGTCCAGCTCGTTACATTAGTGTTGGCTTCTACCGCAGGCCAACTCATTCCATTAGATTTCTTTAATCGAATCTCAATTTTGGTGGACAAAATTTCAAACGAACACTTGATATTAATAAAACAAAATTACCTCGGCTGGTATAATAGGTTGGAAAAGTTGCACCTTATAATTGTGAATTGAGCCATCTAAAAACAAAACTTGGCAATCTAATCGTTCTTCTTCAAAGAGTATCTTTGATTTGACTCGATCCACTTTCTTTGCGAATAAAGAGACTATAACTTTATCAGGGGTTTGGTACCAATCTCTACGACAATCAACTACAACCTAGGAGTTGTTTAAAAAAAATGAAATACTGGTCCAGAGGTAGTTTGACCGGCTGTGAATCGATGATTGCCTTCAGTACATCCTTTGATCTTCAAAAATTCATCAAATTCCAATACTTTTCTACTACAACATGACCAACCTTTACTGCCTTCATGGAAAATTGGACTTCCGTTATGAAAAGTACATTTTTCGGATTTAGAAGTATCAGTATATGCATGTCCACAAGATGGACGTTTACATTTGGTGCCAATTTCAATTACTGCGTTAGGATCATCGAATAGATCTTTTTCAGGTACTTTGACTGATTCGTCAGATTTCGGCTTTTGATCTTTTTTAACTTCTGCTTTAGCTTCAACTTTAAGTTGAGAAGATTGAACATCTTTTGGTTGAACAACTATTGGTTTAGTCTCTGGTTTGGAGACAGATACATCTGTTTTAGTCTCCTTCACTGGTGCTTTAACTGGAGCTTGTATGGCTACATTAGAATGAGATCCTGTAGTACATCCAGGGATCTAAAAGATCAGATATTAGTTCCATGTACCTTCAAAAAGGCGTCAAAATCAACTACTTTCTTTTCACAACAAGACCAACCTTTTAACGCATCATGGAAAACTGGTGCTCCTGGATGAAAGCTGCATTTCTCATCCTGCACAAATGGTTTTCCACATCCTTTATTTGCACAGATTGCCATTTGAAATTAATTTGTCAACTTGGATTTTTCAAATTTTTAACTCTTCAAAGAAGCTTCTGGAAACTTGAATTCAAACATTCAAGAATTTATCACAGATACTTGTAAAGATATATAAATAGCTAATTGAAAACAATTATATTTGTTGTACTAATACTCTCCCATTTTACCATTTATTTGAAGGCAACTTTCTTCTGTGCAGTAGTTCCTTTTATCCTTATGCTGACCACCAATGGGATATGATCACTGGGATGATGTGGATTAGGGAATCCAACTGTTTTTGCAGCATATTGCTTGTCTACTCCACCAAGTAATCCAGTAGTTATTAGTGAGCTGGTATCGTACCAGATGTAATCTATCATTCCTTTAAACATGGGTGTGAAATTAGTAAAATCAATGTCTTCACAATGTGCATATGCGGACTTCAATTTTAGTGAATGAGTTAAGCCATTGTCGATAAATGGATGATAATTGAAATTCTGCAACTCTGGGTGATCTGCAGCAATAGAACCTTGTGATAAAAACTCTACAACTCCTGAATCTGGCAATGAGTTCAAATCTCCACAAATCAATATAGGGGGAGGTGATTGGAATTTATGTATCTTTGACCACTCTTTCGAAAGTCTTTCCACTTCATCTACTAAGAGGGCTGTTTGGATGACTTTCACGTCTGAGTAATTTGGGTCCCAATGAAGATGAGCATTAGCGACAAGTATTTTGGCCCCTGTGTCCTTGGCTTCCAAAAGGACAACAACGCCGACATTATCTTTTATCATCACTCGGTTAAGGACATCGTCTGATCGATTTAAATCAGGACGTTGCATGGCAATTTGTTGAAATTCAATATGTTGTTTTTGTAGTAATTTAAATCTAAATGAATGAGCAAATTAGAATCCTTACTTTGAAGTTTTGTACATCGTCACACAGCCATCTACTTGGCGTCTTTCATATTCTGGCATTGTTTTGGCTCTTGATTTAGGGAAAAATACCCCATCGTAGTCAGCCAATTGTGATAGCTGTTCTTTAAAAAAGTCTTCGAATTGTCTCATTTCCACTTCCTAAAATAGAGGTTAATTAACGGTAAAATACTTGAAGGCAGACAATATCGGCACTATAGTTCAAAATTTCCTGTAATAGCAAATCCTTTCTATAGTCCCAACTAAGGGCCCATGAAGGGGTATATCCATATGTTTGAGGGGTAGCGTACTTTTCACACAAAGTATTATAACACATAACAGTAAAGACATCTACAACTATTAGTTTTAAAGCAAGAACCAGAAGAGCTGGAACCAAATCCATCATCAACTTCCATCCATTCTCTATCTGAAGGTGGGGGTGGGCCTAAACATCAAAAAATCGATTAATTACAAGGGCAAGAGTCACGAAGGTATTTTACAACAACACTAGTTCCCTTTTCAATAATCATAGAGTTAATTGGTTCACTCATTGGATTTCCTTCTAACCCTAGCATTTCCAATTGGTATAATTGTCCAAATTCAGGTGGAACGTACGTTAACTGATTGTCAAAGAGTAAGAGTTCTTTAAGAGACACCACCAGACTTAATTCTATAGGAAGTGATGATAACTTATTTCCAGTAACATTTAGAATGGTCAAATTTTGTAGTTTTGATATCGAAGGAGGCAAAGATGTCAGATTGTTGTGGTTTAGATATAAACAGGTTAGGAACTGGTATTTGAATAAACCAACATGCAAGTTGTTTATCATCATACCCCCCATATCAAGTGCCGTCCAAGTTGAAGATTCTTGCTGTTTTGCAACGTTTGGAACTAAATTGATGTCGGAAGCATGTGGGTTTATAGCAGCATTCACTTGAGGCTGTGGGTTATTACTTATTCGTTGTTGAGAAGCAGCAACACGAGCAAAATGATGAGGTGAATGTGCTAGTCTAGCTCGGTTGGCAGCTTCCATTTGTTTCATATGATGCTGACCAAGCATATGATTGTGATTGTTTGTAGGAAGCTGATATAGCTGATTTTGAATCGCGTTATTCGACTGCTTGTAGTGTATCTGCTGTGCCTGCATACGATTCTGAGTAACGTAAAGCTGGTGTTGGTATCCGTTTGGCATTTACTATAAAAAGTTAATGACGAACGCTAAATTGGAAGAGAAAATAAAGAGCAAATGAATGATAAATTGAAAGACGAGAGTATTGACAGCAATATCCTATGAAGTCAATGAAAAAGACTGCATAATGATATAGGGTATACGTAAAAACCACTAGATCAATACAAAGAGAACTAGAACCCATATGTGATTCAAACCTATCAAATCAAGCACCATACCTCGTTTTGTGATAGGAATTTGAAAATATTCGAATGACTTTCTTGTTTTCTCAGTAAGATTTTTGTCAATTTTTTCACTTTTTCCTTTGATTGATTTCCAATGCATGACGAGAATGACGCTGACTTTTTTAATTGCTCAATGCAGATCTTATGATAATATCAACTGGTTTGGTTTGATTTAAAGATAGATGGTGTATCCGCGCGTCAATTGAGTTCATTTCCTCAAACGTGGATTTTTTATTACAGGTGTCGTTTGCCTATCCGCAAGAATTTATTATTGTTGACAATTTTGGACTTAATTCACTGGTAATAATCGGTTAAGAAACTGGCATATCACCAAGTGCCTATCTATACTAACTACTCTCAAGTTGATATCAACTGCTAAGTTGCTTACTAAATCATGTGTATTGTATTTGATGTTAGTTCCTATCGGCGCGGTCTTCCCATTGTTTTGCCTTTCTTCTTGCTACTTGTGTCTTTCTTGTCATCCTAAAAAAGATTCATTAAATCACTTAAGGTTACCTTTCGCTTCACTTGTTTCGCTGTTGCTGGATCTTTAGGTAAAACAGTAAAGAATCCATCTAAGCGACCTTGAGTTGTACCACTTTTCAATTTCATCAGCTTTTGAACAGATTTTCTTACACGATCATCACTGAAAGCATTAGAAACCGTGCCAAAAAATTTACTTGAATCCTTTCTCGGTAACCAGATATTGAATGATGCCTTCTTCGTCAGGCTGCTTCCATTTTAACTACCATTAATGTTCTCCTCAACGTTACCTCTACGCTATCTGCAGGAGTAACATCTGGGGTTTTGAACAATCTTCTTGCTTCTTCAAATGGCCAATCGTCTGGAATAGTATATTTCTTTTTATCAATATTCTTTAAAATGGTTTCAATATTTCTATGTTCCTTGATTAACTGAACAGCACGATGAGGACCAACACCCCGAATAGAATCACAGTAATCACATCCCAATAATATACAAAGATCGATAAACTAAAATATGTGTGTCAGTTTTCCTGTCAAACCTCGTCTAATGTAAGATAATCCTACATAATTACCATTATTCAACTCAAGTCCTTCCAATATCTTTTCATAATGCATTTCTACTATAGGCATTTTTCTTGCTTCACTGAATGTCAAATGTCTCAACAACACTGGTGCCCCAAAGGTAAGAGTATCAAGATCTTCTGATCCGACACCATATACTTTTCCTGCTGCTGCCAGTGCAGCGCATTGAGCTTCAGCTTCACATGGCGCCTTCATCCAAGGAATTCCCATCAATTCTAGGAGTCTTTGACAGTCCTCGTTATGCTCTTTTGTGACTTTTACTGTTCGTCTACTAAACTTTTCAATATTTTCTTGATCTCCAGCTTCCACTGCTTCTTCCATTGCTTTAGTAGCCTCTGCTCTCTTTGCTCCACGTTTAGCAAGCTAATAATGAATCTTTTTAAGTATGTACTTCCCCAGACTTCATTGTGGGTGGTGCTCCATCAAATACGTAACATGGTTTAATTCCATTTTCTACCATTCTAATAGTTCTATAGAACATTCCCATCAAATGACTAATGAGAAACATGAATGTACAAATAAAAGTTACCTGGTAGTATCACCATTTTCGTTTGTTAATTGTTGTCCGTCAGTGGATCTCACTGCAATCAAGAATTGATAGATCGACATTGAAGCATCAATGGCAATCTTTCTACCAAAGAACTATTTATTAATCCAACTATAATGATTTACGTTTTTAATATCATTCTCTTTCCTAGCTGCTGGTGCATGTTCAGCTACCACTTTCGACAATCCTAAAATGATATTAAAGAGAATTGGACAAACCTGAGAAGATCAATAATTCAACTCTTTTACCTTGAATTCCCATTATCCTTTTCAATGAAGTTGGAAAAACTTTTCTGTTCGAACAATCCAAATTTATAAATATGTTGGCAATAGGAAGACGATTTATACGGGGCCAATCAAATAGCAGAATACGAGGATCTTTGAAATCACCAAAAGAACGTGAAAGTCAGTTTGGTAACTATGAATTGATTTTACCGGATTTGATGCATTTGGGACGACCTACTGAGCAACTTCATGTACCAAGCTCTATCATTAAACCGGATTATTCTAATTTATTGCCTGTTGATCCACATGGAGATATTCCAATTTTAACCAAGGAAGATGAAATTCAACCTTTGCGAGATGCCTGTGGGATTGCTAGAGATGCTTTGCAACTTGCTGTTGATAATTGCAAGCTGGGAATGACCACTAATGAACTGGATAAACTTGTACACCAATATATTATTTCAAAGAATGCTTATCCCTCACCATTAAATTATTCCGGATTTCCAAAATCAATATGTAGAATTATTCATGTCTCATTTCTTTAATTTAGGTACATCAATCAATAATGTTCTTTGCCATGGGTATGAATCTCCAATTATTGACAGTTAGAATCCCAGACAATCGTCAGCTTAAAAATGGGGATGTCATAAACATCGATATAACAGTTTATTACAATGGGTATCACTGTGATTCTCTTATACGTAGGTTTCATGGGGATACATCTCGTACAATCATTATTGGAGAAGGGGACATTCAGGCCCATCAACTGGTAAACCATACCAAAAATGCATTAGATATGGCCATATCAATGATTAAACCAGGCCTTGCATTTTGTGACATTGGGTGTACGATAGAGTAATCATGACAGTTAACCGTAGAGAGTATGCGCACAAACATGGATATACTGTAGATCGTAATTTTTGGTAAGATCACGGAAAGTGTAATTATAGTGGACATGGTATTGGAAGAAGATTCCATCAACCTCCTTTAATATTGCATTACGCAAATAATGAAAAAGGTGTTATTGCTGAAGGTATATAAACAGACAGTATTGATTTTTAGGAATGGTATTTACCGTTGAGCCTATTCTATGTCAAGGTGGACCAGGATTTGTCAAATGGCCTGATGATTGGACAGTAACAATAAAATTATATATAATTGCTTTAGGTTGTATCAAAAGATGGTGGTAGATCTTCGCAATTTGGTAAGTATAATTTTTTAATTCAGTTAGAACACACTATAATGGTGACAAGCAGTGGAGTGGATGTATTGACAAATTACGAGTGATGCTAATAGATTAATGGCATATTCGTGAATACCTGGTTATTGAGAGTATTAATAAAAACATGTAGATGAACTGCGTGTTTTTCGAGTATCCTTAAGTAAGACTCATCACCCATGCAACTCTCAGGTATCAATTACCAACATCAATAAAGTTTTACGTGTATTACTTTGAATGGTGTCTAGAACAGTCTAGAATGTTTCACTGTGTGTTTTCCATTTCAAAACAGTGAACAAATTTTAAATGTCCAAAATCACTGCAACGGACCTACTAGCTTGGTCTGTGATTAACAAGGAAACAGAAAAAGAGGATGCAAAGGGCCAATCATCAGGCCCTCCACCTGAGACTTTGGTAGATTGTCTTAAAGTTTTCTTATTCAATTAGGATTCGAAATGGATAGATATTATTCTAGGAACTCCAGATGCTAAAAGAATGAGAGGTAACTAGTCCAAAATATTAATTCAAAAAGAATGCATGGATATTATACAGAATGTTGAGGAAGATTTGGAATCAAGAATAACTGCCTGTGATGATTTTGAAATGGTAACAGGAAGAAATAGTTTAATTGAATTAGCTGATCGAATCAATGGACAATGCCAATGATTTGGAGTCTCTAAAACTTTGGACTCCATTACTGAATTTACTCTCCGATAAAGAAGCAGAAATCAGAATGTATGCTGCATGGATTCTAGGTACTTCCATTCAGAACAATGAGAAAGCTAAAGATTCAGTACTTTTGAATATCTGCTAATTATCTATAGTTTTTAAAGAATAATGGGTTGTCAATCATGTTGAATTGTTTATCTAGTGAGATGGATTCTGCTACTCGTTTAAAGATTCTATATTGCCTTTCGGGAACCATTCGAAATCATCCATCTATTTTTGAGGAATTTCAAAAATTAAACGGATTGACAATATTAATCAATTCATGTCAAGATGGAAATCCACAATTTCTTCGAAGAATTCTGTTTTTATTAACGACACTGCTACAAGAACTGGATAACCCATCTGTGATAAATGAAACAATGAATTGCATCAATGAAAATAGAGTGATTGATATGATTTTGGAATGGTTATCGAAATCAGATATAGAATATGATTTGACTGAACAATGTCTGCATTTATTGATTTCTATAAGTAGTTCTCGAAATGATATTATTCATCCATATCATGATCGATTACTGGAAACACTAGCATTATTGAAAAATTCACTTGGAAATTCAAAAGATTCTGAAGAAGCAATTAGATTGACTCAAAAACTTCAAGAAGATTTAAAATAAACCATTTAATTTTGCTAAAATTTATTCATTCATGTTTGCGGTAATGCAGACTTCTTCTTCTTTGGCGCTGGGGCAGTCAAGATTGGTGTAAATAGATTCCCACTTCCCAATTCATTTAAAGGAAGTATAGCAGAACTGTTTGTTCGAACAGGCATACATTTATTTAATGCCAGATCAGGATGAGAGCAACCAGTTGCCACCGTTCGTTTATAAAACATTGTTCTTTTTATATTCAAGGCTTCTAGATATAGATCTTCTTGTTTACGACTGGAATAAAGTCCTTGTCGGATATTTCTAACCAATTGATAGAAATCACATACAGCTACCAAACGATCTCTGCAATTGACACAGATAGGAAACCTAATATAATCAGTTTGATAATACTTACCAAATATCCTGTTGAACATCCGATATTTTAAATTGATATCGATATGGCTCATCTCGACCACAGGTTGAACAGCCACCAGGTGTTTGTTCAAAGGTATTCGAAGAAGGTGTGAGCACATTTGTTAACCTTTCAAAGACTGTTTTGTTGAATATAGAAGCAGATGGAGTGGGTGGCTCCTCCTTCTTTTCTTCCGCGGCAGCAATCAACTTCTTATCTCTTTCCACCAATAGACTCAACGTTTCTTCATTCATTTCTTCGATAAAACAATTGTTGGCCATAATGGCATCGATAAACTTTTTAGTTGACGTTCTTGGATTTCCACCAAATCTAAGGCATGGGATTACATCATCTTCCATAGCGTTTCGCATATACAGTAAGTTATGAAATTTAGAAGCTTTGATCCTTGGGGCTTCATCAACCATTTCCTTAAACTGATCAAACAAAAAAGGATCAATCAGATTTGCATCTTCTGCTTCAACACTAACATCGGCTTGAGGTTGTTCTAGTTCCTTTTCTTTTTGTGTTTCGCTAATTTTGAGAGCCAATTGTTCATGCTCTTCCTCCAGTTTTGCATATCGAAGACGAAGTTCTCGCAGGTGAGTTTGCTCCATTTGCAAATGTGCCTTTGTATCATTTAATTGTTTTTCAGTCAATTTCATTTGTTCTTCTGCACCAGCTCTCTGACGACTTTCTTGTGCTACTAATGTATTAGCTTCAGTAAACAATTTTTCAGTTAATTCCTCAATTTCTCTTGCAACTTCATCTTTTACTTCTTGAGCTGAATCTTGTAATGATTCTCGTTTTTTAATTTCTCGTAGCAATTTTTCTCCAAGAGACTCTAAATCTCCTTTCAATCTATCATATTCCATAGTTTTAACTTCCAAATCATCTTCTGTATCCGCTAATTTCTTTTTTAATTTTACCATGTCAATCATTGACCTTTCAAATCTTAAAGATAAATCTTCCAAAGTTTTATTGACATCTTGTAATTCATTTGAAAGATCTTTCTTTTCTTGATAGATCTTCACAACTGAAGGGAAATTCCCACGACCTAAAAAAATCAATTTAGCACCTTAGTTTGTGATTACATGTTTTACACCTTCTAGGATCTGAATTTTGTATAACTTTACTACAAATACAATTTGGATCCATTTCAGTCAAGACTGACTTTCCCTTTATAGAGTCATTTGAAGTACTTCGTTGTAAAGATGGTGGAACGTTCAAATTAGCATTTGAAACTCTTTGTTTAACTCTACCCAATGGTTCATTATCATCAGAAGTCTCTGATTTTGTGGAAGAATTGATAGAATCACTTGATTTTGTGAATAAACCACTATGTCGCTTTGCTACATTTGACAACCTGGCATTCAAAACAAGATTTCTGGCAGCTGTATCAGGTTCGATATTTTGTAAGTCTGTAGCAGCAACGGATTGATTTGCGTCTTCCACATTGCTAGCCATCTTGGAAAACCTTTGTCACGTTGAAAAAGAAAAGACTGCTTGAAACGCTATCAGAACAAACAGATAAACTAAAGCTCATTTAAATACTTGCATTAAGTGATCACGTTATATTAAATTATTCCAATGTTAAAGTCCAATGTCATCCATGTCCACTTCATCAATATCCATTTCAACATCACATCCTTCATCTTTGCTAGTAGGTACATTACCAATATATTCTAATAAAAACATGTTGCCGCTGCATCTATGGTATTAGTACAGAAAATTTGACTTACAAGGAAGACATATCATCATAAATATTAGCCATACATTTATGTAGTGCGCGTAAGGTCGGACGATATTCCTGTGAATTATCTCGAAGATAGTGTGAATTTAATTTCATGAATTGAGTGGTCCATTCCAAATGAAATTCTAATCTAGGATTTTTTTCAAATTCTACTATCAATAATTTTAATAGTTTTTGAAAATATTTCGACCCAACATCTCTCAGGACGAGAGATATATGATCCTTCGGAATTGAATGGTACACTCTTTTGATAAGCGGTTGCTCTCCCAACCTAAACGCACAAAGCAATGATTTCGAGTATTCTCGATGTGTTAAAAACGACAGAACAGCTTTTGGATTTACATCCATATCTAAATCAAATGGATCAAAATGAATAGTATCATCAACGGAGTAAATTAAAAGCCCTTGGGTAGTAGCTGCTGCCCACGACCTTCCAGTTGGGGAAAATTTGACGGAATGAGAACGTGCTTCAAGTTTTGTTGATCTCAAAGAAGCATCTCCAGCTTGCACACCAGGAAGAGTTCTATCAATTCTATCTTCCAAATCTGATAATTCGCCGTTTTCATCAATCCAATCTTTAGGTCCAAACTCAGTCATGTTCTTGCTATTGAGCATATCTTGCATTCTATCTAGTGATAAATTTTTCGAAATTTGGAATCTTTTCAATAGTGATTGACTCGCAATATCATATAGACAAACAAATTTGGAATTTCCTCCAGCCAATACTCCTCGCCCGTCACTGGTGAAACAAAAAGACGAGAAATTTTTATCCGCACCAGCATTTGATTTGGTTGTCTTGTCATGACTGCTACGAC
Source organism: Globomyces sp. JEL0801 (assembly GCA_027595885.1). Lineage (NCBI taxonomy): Eukaryota > Fungi > Chytridiomycota > Chytridiomycetes > Rhizophydiales > Globomycetaceae > Globomyces > Globomyces sp. JEL0801. The sequence goes on from JADGIX010000002.1 coordinate 192,839, forward strand.
CTTTACCGATATCCTTTCTTCCTTCAATAGTTACAGTTTCTTTCATTGTATCAGTATTCCAAAAGTTGATATTTCCATTCATAGTTGTAGAAGCCAAAATTTCTCCATTAGGTGAATAATCAATATACAGTACTTCACTGGTTAGTTCAATATTCTCAGATGCTTTATCTCTTGAGAAGATATCCCAAGTTCGGATTGTTTTATCCCATGATCCCGACGCTAATTGTCCACTGGCAGGAGAGAAAGTCATACATGAAACAGGCCCTTCATGACCAGCAAGGATATCCAGTAATTTACCAGTTTGCACAGACCATACGTAAATTTCAAAAGTATCAACACTGGAAGCACATAGAATCTCGCCACTTTGGTCAATGGCCAATGAATTGAACTGTTGTGGAGTTGGTGAAGTAAATGTTCTAAAATTACGATATCTGATCAAATCAAATGCCCGAACAGTTCCATCTAAAGAAGCAGTAAACACAACTTGTTTCTTTCTTGCAAATTGGATTGCTTGAATTGATCCAGTATGCTCAGTGAAAGTCACGAAACAGAATCCAGATTGCGTACTCCAAAGTTTAACTTTACCATCATCACCACCCGTTGCTATGTATTGCCCATCTTGAGAATAGTCCAAGCATTTCATATCATGCTGATGACCTTGCTGCTTCAAAACATATGATTCTGATTGCCATTCCCACACCAACAGTTGTCCCAATTTAGAGCAACCGAACGCTAACCATTCCCCTGAAGGATTGATAGCAACAGTGTCTACTTTTTGCTGTGATATACTAAAAAGTAAATAAAAACATTTAAATACCTTAAAGTTTGAATGTTGGCAAAATCGGGCAACTCCCAAATGCCGAAAATCCCAGTATTAAATCCAATAGAAAGCAATCCAGACTTGGGGTGAAAAGTAGCAGAGACTACTTTAGAGTTTGGTTGATTAAAGTAGTGTCTGGTGGAGCTTTTCCACTTCATAATTGGAGCAACATCTGATTCTGCTTTAACCTTTTTCCTTGGCATCTGGGACGCATCTGCATCTTCCTCAGACCACTCTCCTCCTTTAAGGATCCATTCAAACAAAGATCCATCGCGAGACACTGTATAAACAAATTTTCCATCATGAGAGAACCATGCACCGATAACCACATCATGATGACCAGTTAAGCAAGCACCAGAGAAGACAGTTCGATCAATAGCATGTAATCGAGTTGTCATATCCTTACTGGTTGACAAAAAGTATTTGGAATCATTTGACCAAGTAATTGAAGTGACTGCATCATAATGCCCTGTATAAGTTTTGTACATAATAAAAGGTGCAAATTCTCTTGTAAATCCAGGTGCATGCCAAACTTGAATCTGATTTTCATGGGTTACAGCAATAAAACGACCATCAGGGGAGAATTTTATATCAAATACTGGACTTTTAAAGTTGTGATGATGTAATAAAACTTTCTTTTGAAAGTGAATCAATAATGCTCTACCATCCACATCTACGGTAATCAATAAAGTTGCTTTTGGACTGAGGGCCAATCGAGCAATATCCTTTCTATTTTCGAATGGAAGGGTATATGATTTATTACTATGGTTAGTTAAAAGAGACAAACCTGATTAAATCATATACAGAGCATCGATTACCAACAGGACTTAGTAGACTGTTACCATCAGGGGTGAAAATCAAGTTTCCTCTTTTATATACCGTTCCACATAAATTCGAAAACTTTTGAATTAGCCATTAATCATTCATCTCACCTTATAATCAATTTTCATTTGAATAAAAAAATAAAAAAAAATTATAACTTGTCACAGTCAGTCACAGACTTTTCAATACATTGGTAAAAACAAAAATAATCATAAGATCTATATTAAAAAAGAAGAAGATTAATACAAGAACCCATTAATAAACCCTTCAAAATGAATCGTTTGTAGTGTAACAGAATGTATCTCATCTGTATTTCCATTTTGATACCACTCTTCAATCATCGCATTACTCTCCACTGGTTTCGCATCATCATTCAGTAGGGCGATAGTGATATGCATGTACTTGTTGACAGATACAACGGTAGGAGATGTACTTTCAATGACTAGAGCTATGGTTCTTGAGTTCCAGATCAGTTGCGTTGATGTCAGACTAATGGGTGCTTTCATACGCAGTGGGTCATCAGGGGTTGAATTGTTCTCCATGGACAGTGACCAACGTTTATCATAATCTTCTAGTAGCTCAGCATGTGAAGACTTATGTTTTCGTAAAAGAATGGTTGCATGATACCCCTTTTTAGCAGCCTTTCTAGCAAATGGTACAGTTTTCTTCCACATTTCAATAACATCAACATTTTCATGGCTTTGAAGCAAACCATCAAGAACTGCCAAGAGATCCGTTGTGATTTTAACACCATAATACAATGGCAATCGTTGTTTCTTGGTTGTGGTTTTGATTACTTTCTTAACAGATACTGTAGAATTGGTAACGACTTCAACTGCATCGTTGACCACTTGCTCTGATGGGGCTGTGATGTTCAGGACTTTACATATTTCCAAGACATTCTTGTACACAGAGTTATCAATGGAGAGTGATACAATTTGGTTAATATTTCTATCAGAATCATGCTCGAGATTCAAAGGATCCCGATGATACACAAATTGAGAAATGACTTTCTGGAAATCAGGGTTGGTGCCTGGTGTCAAAGACTGATGATTTTCGCCCCTACTTATTACAAAATTGAAATAATTACCGTTTTACAACTCTTGCTACCGTAAGCTGAATCAATTCTTTCGGATTCATTGTATCAATGCCCCAATCTAAAGCAATAATTTTGCCTGCTGGATATTCCAATCTGAATGCTGTACACAAACCTTCCCGATGTTGGTAAAGGTGATTATTTTTATCAGCATAAACAAAATCGTGTGTTTGAAAGGCTTCCATAATATTGTGGTAAAATACTGGGGCAGATTTCTTTTGTGTGATATTATCGTTTTGGATGGTTTCAAATTGAGTGGGGAATAGATAGGATAATGTGTTACCGAGTGTTGATTTACCAATTCCAATAGTGGCTACAGGAATAACCAAAGTCTTATCTTTTCCAAGTGACTCTGATTCAGCAACTGTGGCATCACCCAAACTTTTGCATAACACTGCCATTTCTGTCCCAATAAAATTGTCAATACCTTGCACTTCAGACAGAAACATATTTCTTAGCTTGATAATCCCTTTCCCTTGATTGAATTGACTGAATAGGTGAGGTTTTTGTCTGTATTTAGCTTGAGCCCATTCAAAGTATTTATTTGTTAATTCGTATCGGAACTTATATTTGGATGGTTTACCACCAATAACTCGATTTCTAGTTACTTCTCTCCATTCTCGAAACATCAGATAAGGTTCGTCAAATTTGATTTTGAAGAAATGTACAATTTTCAAATCTGGTTGATCGTTTTTGAATCGAGAACATCGAACCACAAATCCTTCCACAGGCATTCCTTTATAACAGCCCGTTTTGGCACATTCATCACTGAATGTTTTCACCTCTGATTGGTTAGTCAAATATGTTTACCTTGTATTGACTCCATTTTAATCATATCTACAAGTAAGAATCCAAAGGTTTTTGCGAATTCTTGTACCATCGATGAAGGTTTTGATTTGAATTCAATAGTATTTTCATTGAGACCATGTGCATATAATCCACAACGATCTCCAGTATATTCCAGCACATGCTCTTCGAAATCGTCATCAGCCAATTCAAATACTGCCGATACTTTGTGTTTGGTAAGGTATTGAATTAATTCTTGACGTGTCTTGTTTACGGATTTTAAATGCTTATTAACCCATTCTTCTCCAACTTGAGCATGAGAAGGTCTAGTTTCATTTGAAGGTCCCAAAGCATGTTTGGACGTGACCAAAAGGTGTCCATCAACTGCTGACATGTAAATAATACAACCATTTTCTTTGACTGTAACTTCATAAGGACCTAATGTATTGGATTCCAAGTAACTCCATTGCGTAGTTGGTACTTCAGTGACTATAAGTATAATTAGAATTGAATTGAATACGTACTATTGAAGAATTTATCATAACCTCTAATTACAATTTCATTATTATCCCTAATGAACAGACCTCTGGCCATTGTAGGAAGTAATCCTTCTTTTTTATATGCATAGTCATCAATGTTGTATGAAGTAATTGGAATTTCGACATCAGATTGAGGTTTAAATTTGTAAACTTTTGAGCGAATGAGTTTCTTCTTTCCCCCTTCCAAAGATAGGTTTGCTAATTGCTGAGTAAATTCGTCCATTGTTTTCTAGTATAATTTAATCTGGTTTTTTATATCAACTATGGTGAAAATGGAGTGAAAAGGATGACTCGACAGATACAAACACTCACAATCAACCTGATACTTACAATCAACCTGAGACAAATCAAGAATTAGTAACAAGATTGGAATGAATATTAGCATAGTATGGAAATGGCGTTAGTTACAAGGATTCATTATTTTCTAAGTATAGGTTTTGGTTCTACGAATGCATGATGGTTTATTGCTAAATATATAGTTTCTACTCGCAGCATAGACTTTACTTCTTTTTGGCATATAATTTCTTCATGTGAGGAGCTTCAACAAAAGTAACAGAAATCATAAAGACAATGTACATGATCACAGTCAATACTAAACCAGTAGCACTTTGGTAGTAAAGTGATGAACCCAACAAACAAAGTGAAGTACCTACGTACTGTGGTTCATTTAAATAACGATAAGGTCCATCAGTAACGGGGGCATCCATGAGATGTCCAAAAGAATCACCGTTGTACATTCCTTTAATTCCGAGTGCTTTTAGAGTCCAAATGTTCATCAAAACGCCAATAACAAAGAGACATTGGCCAACCCAAACAACAGGCAATGAGATAGAGTTTGAGGATTCAATCAAAGCAATTTGAATGAAATGATCACGAATTAACGCTGAGACTACTAAATAAACAGCATAAAAGTAAACTGCGTTGTGACCGAGTAATTTAGTGAATATTCTGGTAGCATGCTCCAATTGAGCAGTAGCATTATAGTTGACTACATGCAGGGTGATTGCGGCTACGGCAATGTAGAAAGAGGGACTGTTGAATGATTGGACAATAGATTGAAGCATTGAAAAAAAGGAAGAGAATCGTATGTTAGTTTGGTCCCTAGATATGTATGTTCGTGCATCAAAACACAGGCTTACAAGTTATGTCTCCTATTATTTTCGCTGGTACTAATTCAAGTGCACTGAAGCTCATGCGTAGTGTCTTTCCCAGTGGTTGCAGTATGTCTTCACACAATGTAGATTTATGGTGGTTACACACACTTATTGCTTACCTCAGCCAGTCTTAAAAGAGTTGCTGTGGACTTCATAAATGTTGATAAATTGCCACCAAACGCAGTGAGCGTTCGAATTTGGTAATGGATCTATATAGTTCATGGTCAGATATACGCGCTGGATGCTTAAATTCTTTTTATGCCCAATAGTTTATTGTGATTGATCACTAACAATGGTATAATTTAGTTTCAAGAAATGAAATTCGACTATCTTCTTTAGTAAAGACACTATAAGGCTGGGCACCCACCGGATAATATCGTTTTACTTGAATGAGAAGATATACCAATTCTAATCAAAGTTAATTTGTCATATGAATGTATTATATCTACCACTCTTCTCACATTTTTCTTTCCCATACAATAACCGCAACAAATGGAACAAGTTTCTGGAAATAGGAAACAGCATAAACAAGGTGACAGGCAAGGAACTCAAACCCCGTTTGGCTAAATATGCTCTTCGAATGTCTGATCAGTTGATTGACAACGACTTTATTCTCAATCTGCCAACCAATGAGCGACAACTCTATGAAACCCTTCTCCCCAAAATAACAGAGTATCTGGATGGAAACACTGAAATTATTCAAGCTGCTGTCAAGGACCACTTTCTCATTCAACACTGCAAGGCAGGTCTTGACGAAAGTCTGTTTGATATTACATTCTCTCCAAAGAAAAGCGGCATCCAAACTGGGTTCACTTGTGATGTCAACAATGGAGTTCAGTCTGTTCGATATTACATCAAGACTCATCAATACGGACCTACAGAAGACAATGTGAAAAGCATCAAACCACCAGATACAAAGGAGCTATTTGTCTACAAGCTTTTGAATCATATTGGAATTGGTCCTCAAGCTCATTTCATTATACCATTTCACGGCATTAAGACTATCTACATCGCCACCAAGGATTGTCATTTGGTCTTGTTGTCCAATTTGACCAAGGATACAGCAAACAACAACGCTCTACTTCAATTGGATTTGATATCTCGCATCCTCTGCCTTCATGATTGTGCTACCAATTCCTCTAACTGCGGCCAAGTCGGTGACACGGCAATGATTGTTGACTTCCGTATTGAAAAGCAATCGTGGGGCTATATCAAAGCAGACATCCTGGACAAGTTCTACGAAGGAAACAGTGAATTTCACTATTCTTGATTGATGGCAACCGCAGTCAAGGCTCCACACGCTATATTATAAAAAAATCTCTTCAGGAGTGGAAGTTGTTGGAGAGTATCGAATGGGCTGAATCAGATATTAATGGATTGCTCAAAAGATTTGGTGACAAGATGAGATTTGAAGATGATTTACAGCAATATGTCAAAGACATCAAAGCAACAATTGACATTCTTATGAAATGCTGAGAAATAAACCAGTTTTCTGTTTACCTTTAAGGAGTTTATATGAATAGGTACCAAGAAATTACACTATTTCTATGACTGGATTAAAATCCTAAGGTAACTTAGCGTCAGCAAAATGACCAATGAAATATCAAAGCAGATATGTTCAACTGTGGTGTGATGATTATTACAATTGTCATTGTAATTCTGTGACTTGGAGAATTGTAATTCAAATTGTCTGACATTATGGTTGAAAGACTCAGAAGTATTTGAGGAAATGTCTGATTAAATTTTGGAAATGAATAAGTTTTCAGTCCTTTATTTTCGATGGGGTAATTTGGAGAAAGGAAGAGTTAAAGTGGGGATTCAGATACTAGTGCTGTCTATCTACTATAATTCGATAATGCATCAGATTTAAATTGTGTTGAAATTATAATATACGTTCAACGATTTCTGTTGGATCTTGTAGTACATTTAATCACAAATGTATTGAGATACATGGTATTTAAACACTTGTCAGGTTTGATGGACAGCAACGAAGACAGTATCGTTATACTTATAATAGTAATATCGACAGGAATTCTATTGACTTTTCTAAAGTAATACACAGATTCTATTGAAACACTGTAAAAACATATCCGTTATGGGTGATCGAATAAAACTAACTCGAATCACTTTTATTTAATTACTTTGTAAAAGCTAGCTTTGCTGTAGATGTTGGCACACGATAAGATTAGAACTTTTTTGCGTGTTCGATAACACCCAAACAATGACATAAAATGAAATTGCTTGGAGTAGTTAGAAATTGGGAATATTTCAAAAAGGATATTATCGCTTATTCTTATTCAATACACAGATGCTCGAATATTATCGGATTGTATCTGACCCAGGAGTTGAGGATAATTTCAAGATGTGTCTGTTATTTGAAGCTAAACCGATTAGAGAACTATTTTTAGTAGTAACAAGAAATGATAGACTGAATAGCCTTGTGTGAATAACTATGGTTGAATCACGAAATCTACATGAATTGACAGGGGTGAATGGATTATATGCTTCGCTATGTTAATTAACTATGATGCAACATATGATTGGATTGTTTTGATTTGAAAAAATGGTTATATTAATGTGACAACCTATACGTTGATAGACACCACACAATAGGCTATCACATCAACATAACTGTTACATCAACATCTGTCATTTAATACAACCTCTTTCAGTTCCATTGAATCAAGTATATATCAAACTCCTCCAAAATCTATTGGCTATTACTGAAGTGATAGCTAGAAAAATCAAACAATATCAGTTACTTGGTAATGATGCATCCATTTAAAGCTCAATCCCAGTATACAGTTGAACCAAAGCTGAAGATAATGAGGATTGTTTGTATAGATATCAACCGCAAGAAATCAACAATTGGAAATATATGAATTCGAAATTCTGGTTAATTCAACACTCTTCTGATCCAAAGCTACAAGCTATAAAAGAAGGTAACTGATTATAAGGTTTTGCGACTATCCATGATTGTTGATTTTACTTACTGGTAATTATCAGTACTGTAATTCGTGGATGTATTGAACTAACATTGAAGTATTAACTAGCTAGTGATCAGTAGATCATATATATTACTCTTAGCTTATTCAGTCATCATTAGAGACTGCTACTGCTACTCAAGGTATGTAATTGGAAAAGGGTAGCTAGACTTACTTGCTATTGTTACCAAGAAGTAGTTGAATATACTCCTAATCATAGAGCAAACTCACTCTAGTTACTGATCTATTTTGTAACGAAGCTTTCTCGAGCAAAATCAGATCTTTTGTCGTTGATGGTTCACCTCGTTGGATCTTATTTTTCCAAAAACTTCACCCCATTCCAACCAATCATCTTCAAGCAAGCCTCTACCAGCCTCTCGCTGTATAAAAGACGGGCATTTCTCTCATTATTCTTTACTAAAAATTAGAAGGGGAAATGGAAATAGAGCGGAGCAACATTCCTTGATGAGGGAATGGTCAACCAGGCATCGGGGAACGTCGCTCGAGCAATGTATGTGGAGGTAGATCAGTTGAATGGAGTCGAATGTTTGGATGTAGATCAGTTAGATAGAGTCGAATGTTTGGATAAAACCTAGTAGCCGTTTGGAATTGGTGTCGATGGACCTGAACTTGGATTTACAAAGGTAATATTATTTATTTGTAGAATGGAATGTGTGAATCAACCCAAAGTGACCGTATAGTCGGTAGCACACGCATTGAGCGTAGTGACAAAAACCAAAAAAACTACTTTAGGTGAGTTTGTCATTAATTTAATAAAGATAATTTTAAATTCAAATCAAATTTATTTAATTCTTTTAATGAGTTATCTTCATGGAGTTCATTTTTAATAGGTAAATACATAAGAACTTTAATGTTCGTTCACAATCTCTCGCTAGAAAAATATATGCAGACTGTTAACCGTTTAGATGAGTGAGTGAATTGCTCAAGAGAGGTGTCTAAAGTAGTCAATGCCAATACTAGCAGTAGATGTTCAAAGGTTATTCAGATGAACTTTTTTCAACTTCCTGTATATCTATCTTTGCCCGTTGATTAAATCTAGCTTTAAACTTTAAAGGCACTACTGTTTGATAATATTTCTTGTCAACTTGAAGTCTCGTATTCGTTTACTTTTCACTTAGTTTTCAATACCCCAAATGAGCACTCTTTCAATTTTTAAACAAGCTCAAGCTTTTCTATCCAGAGAACCGTCTTATCAGCCAAATTCTACTACAGATAACCTGTATGACCTTTTCCTCTTAATCTAGAACTGTTGCCATTGACTATTTTTCTAATATTGCCCACAATATTTTAACTGGTAAACAACTTCCAGATATCCATTTTCCATTCAAAGAGGTTGCTTTATTCAACTGACTAGTTAGGGAGATCCTGATTTTATTCAAAAATACCCTCAGTTTGAAATTTCAAAATTCTTGGGACATGGACAGGCTGGTTCAGTCTTTTTAGGAACTGACGAAGAGGGATCTCCATTATTTGCTATTAAAATAATTCCTTTGAGTGGAACTGGTGGAGTGGTTTTGGAAGTCAGACGGACCTTTTTCTCAGCGTTTCTCAACATGTTAAAAGCAATCAATCATCCTTACATAAACCCTTATTTGGGGTGGAGTATTATTGATAACGAGGCACAAGTGTTTACATTTTTCTGTGAACAAGGCTCTTTACATAACCGAATTTACCAAAACTCATCAAAACCTGGTTTGTCGGATCTGAATCAAATAAGAACCTTTACACGTCAGATTGTGTCTGCACTCATGTATTTACATTCATACGGAATCGTTCATCGGTGTGTCGCATTCTTTTAACCTTTTTAGTGACATAAAACCAAATAATATACTACTTCATAACGATGAATGTAGAATAACGGATTTAGGATCGGTACGAATACAGCAAGATTGTTGTGGTGTATCGCATCAAAAGAAAATATCAGGGACACCGGCTTATTGTTCTCCAGAGTCTATTCATAACGAAATAGTTTATGAAGCGGCAGCGGAAGATATATGGGCATTAGGATGGTAAGAGATTGTACTCATTTACCACTTAGTTTGATATATGAGATGGTTTTGGGACAGATACCATGGTCGGAATGTGATAATACATTTGCCATATATTTTTGTCTGGGTAATCTAAAGACCAACCCGGACAAGAATTTATTAATTGAACAGTTGGAGAATTCTATATTAGACAAGAGTGGATTAGATTTTGTAAAGTCATGTTTTACAGTGGATCCAATCAAACGTCCGACTGCACATACTTTAATGACATTTGACTATTTAAAATAAATCATTATCATACGTTTATTCAATCGTGAATATTCCTAAAGCATACTCAATACGAAATTCAATCGTGAACAATTCACCCTTGAAATTAAATTTTTTACCTAGTTTTTGGATGTTCAAGCATCTGTTGATAAGTTTTGTTTTAGGATCAGCACCAATAAATGTGATTTTGGATTCTCAACCATCCTGGATTCATACGTCACTTGGTTTGGAATTGATGTATGAAATATGAAGACTAACTCTAGCCAATTTGTGATAAACGACTCAGGATCAGCAACCGATTTAATCAATTGGCTAAAGACAAACAGTTATTTACAGGATGAATCTCCAATGGATTTATATAATTTCATTTTTAAAGACAACCAAATTCGAGATTACTTATCAACGGATCGTTCATTAGATTTGTTACGAGTTGAATTAGCAACCCATGCAAATGCACCTGCCATTCAATCCGCATACCATTATTATCTTGATACAGTTGTGGATGGTTGGCCAGGTTTGGACTTGGATTGTGATGTTTGGGTAGACTGGGGTCATCAGCAACTTTGTACTCCTTCACGTTTAGAATCTGCCTTATCTAATCTTGATTTTAATGCCTGGAAGCAGTACTAGTTTTATTGTTTTTAATGAAAATAGACCACAAGTGTTTGAGTCGGATTTCGTAGTAGTTCAAAACCCTAAATCAGATAAAACAGCTGTTTTATATGCCGATATCTATTCAAAGACATATATGGATTTTCAGCGCATTTTGACAAAAAATGGAAATAGTTTCAATTTCGTTTTACGTTTTAAACCATCCAAAATCAAATTCGATACCATTCATTTATCGGGATATGGAGTCGAATTGGCAATCAAAAAGACTGACTACATTGTTACTGACGATCGAAAGGTTACGGGTATGTTTGTGATGTGATTGAGTTGGTTTAGATGCTGCTGTTGATGTAGACGCTGTTGATTTAGAATCAGAAGAAAGTATTGGAGGGATTTTAGATGAAGATATACCTAGTTTACAACCATTATCTAAGGATCGCATTCTTAGTATTTAAATTGGAGATATTTAACTCATGTAGATATTGAAAATCTTTTAATATCATATGCTGCTAATGCATCTACTGATAAGTTACAAATGTTATCGAAATTAAGTCAAGATTTTCCTAAATTGGCACATTTGATACCAGAAGAGAGTTTGAAGGATAAAGTGGTGGAAGATTCAAGACTATTACTAACACAATACGTTGGAGAACAACAATTATTATTCTTAAACGGAATTCCAATCAATATCGAGCGTCTTAATGCATTTACGTACCCTTTACCATGCTAATCCATAGTGTATTACGAATGATGAGAAATGAGAATAAATTGATTTCCCATTTAATGGATTTGTCTTTATCAGCCTCAACAGCCATCACACTTCTGGAAGCACCACTACAGTTGCCGAGTGAAGCAACTTGGGGAGATTGTTTCGATACTAGGAGTGACCGTGCCATTTGGTTGAATGATATCGAAAGTGATCCACAATATCAACGATATCCGAATTCAATTAGATCAGTATCGATTTCAAGGTGATTCATTTTTTGTAGATTTTGCAACCATCCTATCCTGGACAATTGAAATATATAAGGAAAAATCTAGTTTCGACTTTATTAGTTCTTGATTTCAATAATCCCAATCATTTGAAATATTTGTTGATGTTAGCGGATATCATTCAACAAGGTGCTACGCTTCGATTTGGAATACTTCCTTTCATACAACCTCAATCAGTATCAGCATCTTGTAATTACAATTTGACTAAAGCTAGTTCAATTGCTGCTAAATGTGATTTATTATTTATCAGAAACTAATGATAAATTCACTGTTAATTTTTTGATGAATGTAATTGGTGTATTTTTTATCTTTTAGTATGCAACTAAAATGCTTGATAATCCTGGTTCACTCACAACAGATTTAATAGGGCAGATCTATAAATCTGTCACTGGTGTTTCGATAGATACCGATTTGATAAAAATTGAATCTGATAAAAGAGTAGTTGGTGATTTGCAAGAGTTTTTGAATCGATTATCATTGACAGAAGATGGTGCTATATTTGTCAATGGATATTTTATGGCATTGGAAGAGGTTTTACAAAGACTTTATTTATTTTCATAGAATTGGGTACAACCGCTTGTTAAAGTCTATTTTAGCATGGTGTCTTTTCTAACAAAGAAAGTAATATTCTGTATTTGGTGACTATATCTGCTTAGGTTGGGCTTGGAGAATTAACGGACGAAACGTCAGTTTATGACTATTTTATGGAACTACCGAATGTGTATCCTGCTCGAAATCCACTCATTTTTCCTTCTAAACAAAACGAAATTGAACTGGTTCACTATTCTTCTAAACCAATTAAAGAAATACTACAATTTCTTCCATGGGTTTATGGTAATGAGAGTATATTCATATGTAGTCGATGAATCTCAAGCACCTTCTAGTGTCTCTATGGTTGTGATTGCGGATCTAGGCACAGCGGAAGGGTTGCAATTTGCCATTAATGCAGTAACTGCTTTGGTTTGTCTGCTTTAGCTTAATACTAGATGGAAACTGTTGAAACTAGACTGGCTTTAATTGATAATCCGAAAGACTTGCGTGAGAGTTATGTTCATGGATTTCTTGTCAATGGTAAAACTGCCGAACAGCTGTTGGACTATCTCCAAAAGCTGCAAAACGGTAGTATTAAGGTTGAAAGCGGACAGATCACAGATGAATATAGCGCTAATATTATCAGATTGGCAAAGTCTTTACCAGGAGAATCTGCTTGCTTACTAAATGGACGAGTAGGTGATTGGTACAGCTAAAAAATAGACAATGAGATCCATTCCAAAAGAGAAGCTATTTTCCCCTACCGATTTCAAAACCTTGATTGTATTTGAAAGCCGCGAACGATTAACCAATATTGGCAACATCATCAAAACTAATTTTGGCGACATAGCGAATAGGTACCTTTAACCTGTTTGTTGAGTCTGTGTAGAGAAGTGCTGTCTGATTTTATTTTACAAGTAACAAGTATTGTGGCCCTTGGTAGTCAATTAGACGTAGATGAAGGACAGTCAAAAGTTGCAAGGACAAGTCCGAAGCAATTTGAATCGTTTGCCAATTCTCCAATGTATGATTTACCTTCTAACTCTGAAATTAGATTTTTCAGTAGTGGTGATTTGGAATTGAGCGTTTACCAATTTACTGCTATCGTTCAACCATTTTCCACCCAAGGTCAAAAAGCATTAGCTTTCTTAAAAGTTTGTTCTGTGCCTTACTGAAAAATTATAGCGTATACGAAAAATTCCGGGTGTACATGTGAAAGTGTTTGCTATTGGAATTCAACGAAGAGATTCCGATACACTTCCTTTAAAGCGATTCTATCGATATGTCTTTGATATTGAACCTCGATTTGGAGCTGATGGGTAAATTCTGTTTGCTTATTCTAGTCATATGATTGCATCCCATGCCAGGTTCAACAGAATGCCAGAGACATCTCTATTGACCCTCGGAATGGATAGTAAAGCAGAAGAATTTAATCATTTTAGTTCCTGGGTCATGGTTAGTTAGGCCTAAAACTTCCATCTATGATTTGGACAATATCAAGTTGGCAAATGTTCCGAATGGAGGGGTTTTAGAAGCAATTTTTACTTTAGAGTACATATTAGTTGAAGGTATTACATTTTTGTTAATTGCAGGACATGCTTATGAATCTATAAGTTACCAACCCCCTCGAGGTCTTCAGTTTGTCTTGGGGACTCCATCAAACAAAGATATGGTAGACACCATTACAATGGCAAATCTTGGATATTTACAATTAAAAGCTGGTCCAGGGATGTGGTTAATGAAAATCAGAGATGGGCGTTCATCAGAAGTTTACCAGTTAGAGGATATTGGACACCAGCATTTTAAATCTTCAAACTTGGTGATTGTCAATTCATACGAGGGTGTAACACTACATCCAAGAGTGTCAAAGAAAGAAGGTATGGATGACGTTGATGTGTTGGGTGAAGGTTCCGTTCAGTCTGAAGGGTTTGGACATAATTTATGGAATCAAGTAAAATCGTAAGTTCATTCCATGATTTTGGTAACGTATTCAGTGTTCTTGGCGTAAAGAAAGATACCAGCAAAGAGACTATCAATGTGTTTTCCGTTGCTTCAGGCCATCTCTACGAAAGATTTTTGGCAATTATGATGTTGAGTGTAAAGAAACAAACTCAAAATCCAGTAAAATTTTGGTTGATTGAAAATTTCTTATCACCGAATTTCATTTTATTTTTACCATACTTGGCTAAAGAGCTTGATATTGAATACGAACTTGTGACATGTAAATCTGAATGTTAACGTTAGATAAATGGCCTCACTGGTTACGAAAACAAACTGAAAAACAAAGAATTATTTGGGGATACAAAATACTATTTTTGGATGTTTTATTTCCCTTGTCAGTTGATAAAGTAATTTTTGTAGATGCAGATCAAGTAGTTCGAGCGGATTTGAAGGAGCTAGTTGATTTAGATTTACATGGAGCTGTTTATGGTTATACACCATTCTGTAGCTCCAGAACGGAAATGGATGGATTTCGATTTTGGAAATCAGGATACTGGGAATCACATTTACGAGGTCGACCTTATCACATCTCAGCCTTATACGTGATTGATTTGGTCAAGTTTAGAACATTGTTTGCTGGCGATAGACTCAGACAACAATATCATATGTTGTCAGCCGATCCAAACTCATTGTCAAATTTGGATCAAGATCTTCCAAACAACATGATACATGAAATTCCAATTCATTCTTTGCCACAAGACTGGTTATGGTGTGAAACCTGGTGTTCTGATGAATCCTTGAAAACTGCTAAAACCATTGATCTGGTATCATTCATCGTATCTCATATATTTTAGTGCAATAACCCTTTGACCAAGGAGCCGAAATTAGATCGTGCCAAAAGAATCCTGCCAGAATGGGTTGATTTGGATGATGAAGTTCAAAAAATACGAGACGCATTTGAATCAAAGTCATCTAATATTCCTGTTGATGAAGAGAAGAAGATAGTTGAAAAAGATGAACTTTAAATAAACAGTATCTTAATCCATTGAACTGATAAGCTTTATTTGTTTTAAGTTATGGTGATCAATCTTTTGATTTTATAATAATTCGACAATCAAAGATAGAAGCGACTTTTGTATTATCGTATTGCTGTCCATCAGTTCGACTCCAGAAAGAGTTTGGATGAGAAACTACAGGTTTAAATCAGGATCCATTACCATCCAATAATGGAGTTTTCTTTACTGAAAATCCATAAGGAAAAGGTTTTGATATTTGAGGTTGAATGCTCTCTGAAGCGAAATGAGGATCAGGAGATATTTCAGTTAACGTTTGATATGTTGAAGTCATAAAAAACTAAAAACCATTGGAATTGGGAAAGTGAGGACTTTAACTCAAACAAGAATTGAAGGACTTTTATGGGGGACAAATATCAATTGTTGGTGAAGTTGGGTCCATTGAAGATTTAGAAAGGTTATCTTTTTATCCCAAATTCAATGATTGAAATATTCAAACTACCTGCAGAAATCTTATTTATGGTAATTATACATCTCAGTTTGGTAGAATATCATCGATTAAGATACTCTAGTAATCAGTCAAACTTACCAATCCTTACCACTGTTACTTGGGACGCATATGTGGAATCAATCAGTCGTTATTCAAAAGAAATCAGTCATTTAATGAAGCCAAAAGTAGATTTTTTGAATGATGAACGATTAGAGATGTTGTATAATCATAAACAGTTTAAAGCAATTCACAAGTTTTTATCAATACCAAAGAACTTACCAAGACTATCAAATGATACTAAGCAAGAATTGTTTTTTAGAACTGCAATTGATGGATTGAATGATATGATGAAATTGTTAATGACCGATACTTCAGTAAACCCTGCTGCTAGAGACGATTTTGAAAAACGATTGTCTAAAAAACACCTATACTCTCCAAACATTCTACTCATCATTGAAGTGGTACGAGAAGATAACGATGATAACGATGCAATTTGCTATGCAGCTGCAAATGGCCACTATGAATGTGTTGTTACACTTTGGAATGATGAAAAAGTTAAAAGGGGATATACTACAGTTGATGCTTTGCGTAATGCTGCTTACTTTGGCCATGCCGATATTTTGTTGTTCCTTCTATCAGACCCTACATTAGATCCATCATCGGCTGACAATTATGCTATTCAAAATGCCGCTGCTAACGGACACTTGGATTGTGTAAAATTATTAATGGCTGACAAGCGAGTGAATCCAAGTGCTAATCAAAGCAATCCACTGCGAATAGCAGCACAAATTGGACATGCCCAAGTTGTAGAATATTTGTTAAAAGATAAAAGAGTGGATCCAGCAGCAGTAGATAATTCAGCAATATGTTTATCTGCTGAGTTGGGACATACAGATTGCGTAAAGGTATTGTTGAAAGACACAAGAGTTGATCCAACAATTGACAATAATTATCCGTTACGAATAGCATTTGTCAAAGGCCATCCAGAAGCCGTCATTGTGTTGAAAAATAACCCAAAAGTAATGAAATCCTTATCAGGGAGGAAATTAGACATATCCAAAACAAAATCTAAATATTTTAGCTCATAGAATTGAAGGTAATAAAGTAGTATTAAGCATATTATATTAAATGTACAATTCTACCTGATTTAATTGGTGATTATTCTGTGATTAAGATTTTGCCATCATTTCCTAAAAATTCCAACTCATTTAACGTGAAAACTCCACTAACACCAGTATGATAACCCCAAAAATTCCCAAATATTGACATGCCAGTGTCCGAAATATGATTCTGTAATAATCGAAGAATTTCCACTATTTTCCCCACATTTATGCAGCCAAGTTTCGATTCTTGAATACATTCCTTCAATTTAAACAACAAGTCACACGATATGTAGATTTTCTTTGATATAGTATCAGTGTACTCTTGAAGTATTTTCAAAGATGTATGAGATAGTTTTGAGACTTGATCATTTAACGGTTCGTTATTTACTTGGTAAATTAATGCTATTGGAATAATTCTGATCATCTCATTCATTTTTAATATTAATTTTTTAAATATAGGTTGTTCCATTGGTATTGATAATATCCAGTCATGATTTTCTTTAAAAATCTTGATGTGATTTAAATCCAATTGATTATGAAACGTGATTTTGATAGATTTGAACAATTGAAATATATCAAGGTTGATGGTAGTGTTCGATGGTAAATATATGATGAATATAAATCCATTATTACAAATAATGGGCCAAACTTTGGAGAAAAATTCCTTGGATTTGTTGAAAGATATGAATTGATTAATCATTGAATTCAATAATGTGATACTGTAAGTAATCATTCGAAAGAATTGAGGATTCAAATAAAAATCATTGAATTCATGGTGACTGATATCTTCAAACAGGTAAATTGACTTATCAATCAATACCATAACATGTTCCAAATTATACTCGATATTCTTCTTGATAAATCCGGTATTATTTCGCAACCTGTTTTTTCTGTGAAAATGATCCAACTCTATAATTATTGATTTAATCAAAAGGTGTTGAAAGGATTTGATTCCAAAGCGAACAATGAAAAGCTCTACCATGGAATGTAAGTAGGCTATTAGCTTAAATATAGTAGATTTGAGACTTTGTGTTATATCGTAAAACAGAATTGCATTTTGTTGCCCTAAGACATACGATTGTGCCAAATCCTTTATACCGCAAAGAGATGCTAGAACGGAAGTTTTATAATGTGTAAGCTTATGAATAATCTGATGAACGCTCATTTGTTGAAAACATTCTTCAATCTTGGATATTGATGGACAACTGGGTGCATTAGTGCCGCTTTTCGAGCTTCTATCCAGTTTACATTTCAATGTCATTTCTATCAATGAGCGATTCGATTAATTTTACCTTGAATTGGGGTTTCCATCCCGTAGATGACTGAAATTGGTTGCAACATCTCATTGTTAGTGCTGACATCTTCTATCGATATAAACTGCTGATACTTCTTCAAATAACTTTTGGAAATTCTCTTGTTGATTAATTTTTCCATACTTAAGCTCTCAGCTTCAGCTGTGTTGTCTATGGTTTGTTTGTGGATCTCCAATTGACTCTTCAAAAACACCTCTACCGCATGATACAAGTTCTGATAAACAGATTTGGTATCCCAGTTATTTAAATTGAGCAATCCAGTTAAAATAGTTAAATTTGAGCCATCAACAGTATCGAACTCATATGCTTGGACACAAGTCAATTGCTGGATCATATCCGAACGGATCTTTTTAATTGATTCAACTGTTCCTGTTGCCACTATTCGACCACAACTGGATGTAAAATAACACTTCAACCCTTCTTGGTATTTAGTAACTTTGGCTGAAGCAATAGTTTTGACACTTGATTCAACCCCATTGGAGTATTTAATACCACTAACATTCCAATCTTGAACTAGTTCCCCATGAATGACGCACTGGGTTGATAGTTTTTGCTAAAGTCAGTTTCAGATATTTCAAACCTTGCCAAGCGTAGTGCAAAGATATTCTGATTTCCAGTTATTATATTCCAGTCTAACGTAATCATATTCCTTGGTAGCCCATTGATTGCATTCCAAACTCCATCCAAACAGTGTGATAAACATTAACGCGTCTAGTATGAAAAACACAAACTATTTAAACTATCACTATAAATCAATTGATTATAATATATTCTAAGTTTGTGAATATAGACCTTTATTTCAAACCATCACTGAACAAGGTAATATGGCTTCTTTTTGACACTATTGCAACCACCTTGTCGACTCTTCCATGAATCCAAATGACGTTTCAGAGCATCTCTTCGAGAGAACCCACGATTACATTCCTCGCATATAAATGGCTTGTATTTTGAATGAATATACTCATGACGTTTTAAATCATGGCTACGTGAAAATGACCAACTACAGACGTTACATACAAATGGTTTTTGATCACCAGAATGAACTTTTTTATGAGTATTTAAAGCATGATGCTTTTTGAATTGTTTTCCACAATCTGGAAAATCGCAATGGAATGTCTTTGTTCGCGTCTCTGGTTTACTAATTTGTTCATTTATATAATGGCTAGTGCTTTCAAAGTTTGAGTGGGACATCATGCTAGGATTGAGGTCAGTTTGATGCATAAATTGTAGATAGTTGGATTGGTCTTGCAGATACAAAAGAGACTCCGAGATAGAATGGTTAGATTGGTTTATATGTCCCATTGAGTATTCCATATGGTCCATTGAATTATGACGGAAAGAATCTGGTTGATAATCTACCAAAGTCAATGAAGATTTATCTTGAAAATCAGGTCTAAATGACTCTTCCTTTAGATTGTTCTGAAATAAAAATGGGTTGCCGAGTACGAGATTAAAATCTGGAGAAACCTCTTCATTACTAGTAGATGTGAACATATCTGTAATTCCTATCAATTAGACAAAAGATTTGACAGACAAATTTCACGTGTAGTGAACAATAGCAACTAGACAATGAGACGGAACAATATTTTATATTTATTAATTTAATTGATTATCAATATAACAAATCTATGTTTGTATGTATCTATGGATAATTATCACATTTAAGTGCCTAGTCCTCAGTGATCGTAAGTCGCGAACCTTATTTCACAGTCAATGTGGGGTATCCGATACCGTTGTTGTAATGATATGCATTTTCGAAACACATACTTCTCACACTCCACAACTTCATCCCCTAAGTCTGAGTTCAAGACGGTTATGAACGTCAAAAATTGTTGTATTGCAGAATGCAGATATCTCGAAGCAAAGAGTATCTTATGTCAGAATTGGCATAAAAGCATGAAAAGCAGCTCTTCATTACCCCGGAAGAATGATATCATGTAGTGATGATAATGAATTAATAACGCAAATTTGATTATTATACTACAGCCAAGATGGGAAAAGAATTCCAAAACTCTACTTCTATTACCTTCGCTCAAATATTTTAAAAAGAGAAATAGCATTCATGCCAAATACTTTTTGAGGTTTATTTCACAATTCTGCAATTACATACGAGTCGAATAAAATTTTTTGTAAGTCCATGTGTAAAGCGCTACCCAATTAGGAGGATTCTAGGAGAAAAATCCCATTCGATCGCAAAAGCATTGGTAAGTTCATGGTAAGACGAAAAGACAGGACATAGCACTATTTACAGTTCTTACTATTTTGAGATCATTCGTTAATGTGTTGACCATCACTATAACTCAAAACGAAGTCAATCGAACTGTGCATATGTTAAGGAGAATTTATTGATTGGAAAGAATGAAACAGAACAATTCAACAGTTGTTGTATTAAAAAAGAATGTACTGCTAGAGCTGAGTCGAATATATCCGTTTTTTGAATCAACGACTTTTAAAATTGGTTATAGTTCCCCCGTCGCTTTTGCACGTTTCAAGATCGAAAATGTTTCTCTTTGCAGCATCTTTTTCAGTAGTTGAATGTCTCTGATTTGGTTAAAGTAATTCAAAGTAACGCCAAATTGCAGGTAATTAATACTCTTTACAGTACCGCCAAAATACAGATTATGCCTACACAACTATTACTTTTATAGCAGGTTTGTAGAATCACGTGTAAGGGAATCCAAGTAGAAACATCGCCGTCACGCAAAGTTAGTTTGTTGTAAGACACTAAGACAAACAGAACACCCTTTATTGTTTTTGCTGTGTTGAGATTCTTCGTTAATGTATTGCTGATCACTGCCTCGTAATGCAATTATCTATTATTTGCAAGCAAACTTCGAAACTTTATACTTTACCTGCATTTGTTAGGACAAAATTTCAACTAGAGTCCACAACAGTTTATATTAAAAAAAAGTGTACCGTTTACTGAATGAAAAAAAGTTTTAGTATCACTTTGGGTGGCAACTTACCGTTACAGTTTATCCATTTTTATGGCAAATGCACAGCAAGTTGTTTATCCAGTAGTTTTTATGGCAGAGTGTATAGTAAGTATGTTGGGTTACGATATATGGTCTCTAATCATTCCTCATTTAACTCTAAAAGACTTCCATCATCTCAAAAGGTCTAGTACATTCTTCGTCAATGGACTTATTCCTGCACTCACTTGGGAATCTATATCAAATTCTTTGCTGGAAACCCCTCTTTTAAATCCTAGTCATTCATCTTTAATCGTGAAATCTATTGACCAGCATTGTACTGTCACATTTAGCAGCATCAATGATTCCAATATGATACAGTTGTATAATTTACATGCATATGAAACCATCTATAAGTTCCTTAGTTGGAATCAGAACAGTGTGTCAATGGCTACATTGAGGAAACTGTGGTGCAGAGTGTGTTATGATGGGAAGGAGAAAATTCTACAGATCCTATTGAATAATTGGGCTGTAGACCCAACGCTGAACAACAACTACGGCATACGATATGCCGCCTTTAATGGACATATTGAATGTGTTCGATTGTTGTTAAACAATGACAAGGTTGATCCAACTGTGTCTTTCAATTTCGCTTTGTTGGCTGCAACAACAAATGGTTAGTTAAATAGATTCTGATGTTTAGGTCATACAGAGTGTAGCCGATTGCTACTTTTGGATTCAAGAATAAAGGAGATAATTGGGTCTTCTGAAGAGTTTGATTGTACTTAAATAGTATTGTGGCCATACTATACTTGGTTGGAAGTCTACGTAAAATCTAAAACAAATGGAGATAGAGAATCACTATCAGATGGTTCTGAATATATTGATTGAATAAATGTAATGTTTAACATCAAGCATTTTTAAACGTGAACAAACATTTTCTCCGTAATAGTATTATAGGTATCCTTTGTAACAGCTGCGACATAGAAAATTAAAGCAATTAATTAAATACTGTTGTATTATGAATGTGCTTGGTATGCGAATGGGAAGGTGATCAGGTGTAACAGACAAAATGCAGATCTGTTGTTTAACGCGCAGACATTAAAAGTTTCCTCTATTAATCGAAATATAACAAATACAAAAGCATCAGAGCCTCATCCAACATGTCTCGTACCCAGTTATCAGACTTTCCAATTGAGATATTGGAAATGATACTTGCCCACTTGAACCTTCAATCGATCGTAACTTTTCAAACTTCAAACAATTACCTGGATCAAAATCGCTCCATCAATTTAACTTGGGAAGCTTATAATCAAAGCCTTTTGATTTATCCAAACAAAAATCTATCACTTTTTATCAAACCACAGTTAGAATGTATGAACCTCTACAGGCTTAAGCAATTATTATACTATAAACAGCAAAATATTGTGCGATCATTATTGAAATCTAAACCTTATCAACTATCTACTTTGGAGCTACAAGATCTGTTTTATTGTTCAGTTTCGTATGGGTTCACAGATATCGTTCAAACGATGCTAAACATCCCATCTGTAGATCCATCATTGAACAATCAATTCGCAGTCAGAATTGCGGCTCAAGATGGCTATCCAGAATGTTTAGAACTCCTGCTTACAGACAGTCGTGTTGATCCAGCAGTTGATAATAACTTTCCAGTTTGTTTAGCGTCTCAAAATGGCCACTTAAAGTGTTTAGAAATATTGTTGAAAGACAGTCGTGTTGATGCTTCAGATGATGATAATTATTCTATCAAATTTGCAGCATCAAATGGGCACACCGAATGCGTCAAAATATTACTAGCCTGTGTAAAAGTTGATCCAACTGTGGACGACAATTATCCAGTATGTTTTGCAGCAGAACAGGGACATATGAACGCATTGAAGGCGTTATTAGACGATCCACGAGTAGATCCTAATGCATCTAACTATTTCCCAATCCGATCAGCAATAGTGAATGGACATCAGGATTGTGTCAATCTACTGTTAAAAGATTCCAGGGTGTTTTATATACCAGAGATACCGGTTACTCAGCAAATGGAGCAAACACCAATGCACTGCCGAGAGTTGATTGAAGACAAGTCAGTAGATAGGCTACTTTATTTCAGTGTTGGTTTACTAATCTGCACCATATTATACAGTACTTTTCAATAAACTCCAGTTATCTATTTCTAAAAAAAAAATCAATATTGGTCTTTGTTGTGATAATTATATACACGTTCATCCAAGTTCATTCTGACCTCATTATCACCATTCCTTATTTTAGTTCATCATTTTTCTCTCTTGTGTCGTAAGGAATTCTCCGATCGATTTCCAACATCGGTGGCTTCTCTGAATTCAGATCTTCAAACTTATCCAATTTTAATGACAAAGTATCCAACTCTTTTGATTTCAAATGACGATGGACCTCCAAGTACAAAGAGTCCTTTTTTGATCCCTTTTCTGGACTGTTTAACAAAGTTGGGTTGGAATTACAAGTATTATTTAACCACCTATTAATTGTTCAGAGTCGTCATTCCAAATTGTCAAAAATCATGGATCAGTAAAGGCTTCCATATCGAAGAAGAGGTTTTGATCTCTTACTATAATCCGAAAACCGGTTATATATCTTCTAAACAATCAGAAGGAGACTGGATTTTGCTAAACGCTACTCCTGCTGCATGTGTGAATATTGCCTTGCACCATTTGTTTGTCAATGAAATCGATCTTGTTGTAACTGGACCGAATTTAGGACGAAACACTGGAAATGCCTCTGCACTTTCTTCGGGAACTATAGGAGGTGCCCTTGAGGGTGTTGTATGTGGGGTCAGAAGTATCGCACTTTCATTCGGTTATTTTGGATATGAAACTATAAAGGAGGAAAATCGAGTTCTGCAAGCTTGTAACGCTTCTGCTCATCTTATTCATCAACTTTGGAATCACTGGAATACTATTCCTGAACCTCCTCAACTATTCAATATTAATGTACCTTTGATCGCTGTACCATTTGAAGGTTATAAATGGTGTCAATTTTACAATGGAGGATACTCTTCATTATATACAAAGGCAGATGACGGATTTCTCTGGAAACCCAAGCTCATAACGGAAAACCCAGGAATTGGAACTGACTTCTGGGCAATTACTCAAAACAAAATCAGCATTACTCCACTGCAGGCTGGTTATAGTGTAGAGAAAGATCTAAATCGTTATGAAGCGCTACCGCTATCAAAACATTAATAAAAATTAATAAAATGGTTTAACTGTATAAAGCGCGATTCCAAATATCTGTGTCAAACAACATGAATTAAATGCTGATCATGAATGTCAAAGAAGCAACGCCAAAATATGGGTTTCATCGCGACCAAGATGGAATTCCCCTACACGGACACTTTGGGAATAGGGTTCAATATGGCCAAACGGCCACTTTTCATAATTGGTTCAAATACAAAATTACAATCTCATTACTTTTTTACAAAATGCAACACTTGAAAGAGTCTGATAAAAAGGTGCTTATTACAGGATGTGATATTGATGGGATTTCCAGGGGAAAGACTATGAATGCTTCAAAGTTCAAGAGTACTGCTCTGAATGGGTTTGGTAACTTTTGACCTATTAACGTTATGAATAGGGTTCTGTTCTGTAATTTTTGGTAAATAGATTTCAGTTATATTAATCAAAGGTTGGGATATGCATGATGAGAATTATTCTCCAAAACCAAAGATCTTGATTGATGATCCAGGTTATGCCGATATTCTAGCCAAAGTAGATTTTGATACTTATCGAAGATGTCCTTTCACAGGAGTTGCACACTTTCTAGTTGATTTTGTGAATCCAAAGACAAAAGTTCCATTAGCTATCTGTCCACGTTCGTTATTGAAGAAAATCATCTCTTCTACTGATTATGTTCCTAAAACAGGAATAGAATTTGAATTCTTCAATTTCAAAGAAACTCCAGATTCTTTGGCTGAGAAGAAAGGAAGTAATTTGACAGCGTTGACTCCTGGTATGTTTGGATATTCGGTTCTTCGACCAGCCATGTATCAACAATACTTTAATGATATTATGGACAAATGTGAAGAATTTCGTATTCCACTTGAATTGCTTCATACCGAGACTGGACCAGGAGTGTATGAAGCCGCTATTGAGTATGCCAATACCTTAGAATTAGCAGATCGAGCACATTTATTCAAAACGTTGACGAAACAGATTGGTCTTCAACGTAATTTGATAGTATGGTTCTCATTTATATTATAGATGGAGTGACTCCATGTTTTATGGCGAAACCTTATGGAGATCAACCTGGATGTTCTGGCCACATGCACTTTAGTCTTCAAGATAAGAATGGAAAGAATCTCTTTGCAGACGCCAATGATCCAGAATTAGTATCTGATACATTACGACATTTTGTTGCAGGGGTGTTACTAGGACTACCATCTATTATGGCGATTCTTGCACCAAATGTGAACAGGTTTTATGATCATATCATTAACCATATAGTTACAAACGATTAAACGAAGCGTATTGGGCACCCGTCACAGTATCGTATGGCCACGAAAGTCGACAAGCAGCTATCCGTATCATTACTCCACCAGTCAG
Source organism: Globomyces sp. JEL0801 (assembly GCA_027595885.1). Taxonomy (NCBI): domain Eukaryota; kingdom Fungi; phylum Chytridiomycota; class Chytridiomycetes; order Rhizophydiales; family Globomycetaceae; genus Globomyces; species Globomyces sp. JEL0801. Next base: position 218,810 of record JADGIX010000002.1, read on the forward strand.
TTCACCATCGGCTACTAGAATTGAGGTTCGAGTTCCAGGTGCAGATGTCAACTCATACCTTGCTAGTGCTGCCATCTTGGCATGTGGGTATTATGGTATTACCAACAAAGTACCACTTCCAGCTCATCAATCAGCCAATCAATGTCCCCCATTACCAAAGACGCTCAGGGCGGCAGTGACCAAAATGGCAGAGACTGACAGTCTTGCACGTAAAGTATTGGGTGATGAGTTCGTTGAACACTACACAACCACTAGATTACATGAACTACGTATCTGGGACTTGGCTGTTACTGATTGGGAACTTAAACGATACATGGAAACTGCATAATCTTTTTATAAACAGATATATGTATC